>JADBJO010016049.1:27500-37500 GCA_016801955.1 Conus betulinus | reverse complement strand
TGGTAGCCCAGTGTACATTCTCATTCACAACGAACTGCATAATGAAAAAAGCGTGCGAGCTGTGTGGATGCCCAATCTGAAGACGTAGACGCGGTAAAGAGAGTGGGTGAGATGGTCAGCCCACATGTTAGACAAGTTTGAAACGCATGGACCTAAAGGCATCGGTGATGCGATCACCGGGAGGGGGGGGGGGGGGGGGGGGGGGGGGGGTTTATGAGCTTCCGTGGTATACCTTCCAGACATACTAATATGGGTCTGGGTTGATGTAGGTAGTGACAGACCGGTAATTTCAGGACCAGACGAGGGAAAAGGGGGGGGGGGGGGGGGGGGGGGGGGGGGGGGGGGGGGTGTCCGGAATGCTCGAACTCTCCCCCCCCCCCTTTCCTCCCTTGGCTGACAAAAAAAGTACATTTTGCTAGGTTTGCCCCTTTCCCTACATGGAAGGGATCCCAAGATTCTCTCTCTCTCCCCCCCCCCCCCTTTTTAAACCCTCATTCTTCAGTCTCCAAGAACTGATCCAGTTCTATGTTCCTACTATGAAAGATTGGCTTGCAAGAAAGGAGGTTTTCAAGAATTCAAGACTTGGCTAAAGCAGTGAATTCACAGCTGTGGAGTACAGCTGCTTTGAATTACTGAGCTAGGATAAACTGACATCATTTATTGAATGACCCGAGAGAAGACAAAAACGATCAAGTATGTCTGCCTTCGTGTCTCTTTCCGTGGCCCTTCACCTCTCCTTTATTCCCTCTGTCTCTGTTTTTCTGTCTCTGTTTCTGTCTCTGTCTGTCTCTGTTTTTTTCTGTCTCTGTTTCTGTCTCTGTCTCACTCTCTGTCTCTTTCTCTCGCCACACTCTGTGTGTGTGTGTGGTGTTGTGTGTGTGTGTGTGTGTGTGTGTGTGTGTGTGTGTGTCTCTCTCTCTCTCTCTCTCTCTCTATATATATATATATATATATATAGAGTGAGAGAGAGAGAGAGAGAGAGAGAGAGTTCTGAACAAGCCCAAGCATGGAACAGTCTCCCAGTGTGAAAACTAGACGTCAGCAGATCCAGTATATCTCCCTTCCTCCCTCCAAATTGCTTTCGTATTTTGCGATCACCATTTTGTCAACCAAGGCACACAGACTTCGGTGTTTCGTGGGGTGAGTGAGTGGTGGTGATGGTAGTGGTGGTTTACTACAAACCTTCGAGTAATGCCCCCTCCCCTATTACTCTCTCTCTCTCTCTCTCCAACACCCAGGGGAGTCATTTCCCCAACGAGGCAGACGGCTGTTGTGGACGCGGCAGGCGCGGACAACAGGGGATAGTTTTGAAGCTATTTTTGGACTAATGAACCGCTGCTGATCCGGGCGTTTGGCCCGGCAGGCACTGTAGGGAACGGCGCGGACAGGACGGCCGTGGGAGAGCCGTCAGTGGAGACAGTAGACAAATAGCAGAGGACCGTTGACTTCGGGCTGCGATTCTTAGCAAATCTCTAGTTTGCTGTCAGGAGCTAATCCGTAGGGGAGTCTAGAGAAAGGGCATTGTTTTTTTGTCTTTATGTGTGCGTGCGCGCGCGCGCGCGTGCGCACGTGTGTGTGCGTGTGTGTGTGCGTGTGCGTAAGCATCTTTTCGTTCAGTCGAATTGTAATGCCTGAAGGATGAGATGGTGAAATGTTTGAGATCTGTACATTCAAGCCATTGAAAACATGATGTTGAAGGAAAAAAAACAATTGCAAACGGTTATGAAGTGTTCGGGAGTAGACGCACTTTGGAGTTTGTCGTGGGATGGGTCATATTACAAGGATTTCATTGATGGGACTCGAAGGTTTGTTTCATAAGACCTGACAAAAACTGATGGACTTGAATCGAAAAATGTACCAACATGCAATACGTCACATCTGGAAATGCTGTAAACAAGACAAGGGAACAGTGTGTTCGTCGTTTCCCTAGTAATTGAAATCTGATAGTCTTATATTCCGTTCCCCTTATTTGCGTTTCTCACACGCCGTTCATTCCGGCTCTCCCATACACAACCACACCCAAACAGCCTTATAGCAGCCTCAATACCGGGAATCTATAGTGAGCAATCGACATCGGGTCGTCATGAGGCACTCCACGAGAGGAGACGTCTCACTGCTGCTGTGTCTTTTCAGTAGTGTTCAATAGTGCCTGTTCGGATCCAAGGAAGGAAGGAAGGACACTACCTATTAAGCGCTCCCATCCCCATCCCACCCTCTCGTCTCCCACACAACCACCTGATGACAGATAGGATAGCTTAGTTGTGGAGTCAGAGTGAGTGAATTCTGATTCCTTAGTTGTAGAGTTAGAGTGAGAGAGTTCCCTCTCCGTAGAATGCCACCACGTTCATGCAGCGACAGTCCCCAGGAATTCGCCGATGGCAAAGTATTTGGACACCAAATCACCACGGGCATGGACCAGAAAATGAAAAATGAAAACTGAGGTCAATATGAGAACAGGGCATATAGTTGCTAAGCAAACCGTGGTCACCATCCACCCCCCCCCCCCCCCCCCCAGGACTTGACCGAAGTGGATCCACAATGTACCTTAGGGACCACTGAACACGTTTCTGGTTGTTCCCAAGAAAATAACTCATTTGGACTATGAGTTATGGCCCTTGATTTAAGGGTACCCCCCTTTTATGCTGACCACAATCATCAATTTAAGTCAAATGTAGCTCATGTCAATGACCAGAAATTCACATTTCTGTTACTTTTGTAACTAAATCAATGACTTGCCGTCTTAAAAAAAAGCCTTTTGTATAGTCCATTATAGAATATCTTTGGCTTCAGGTGAGCGCTATCTACTGAAACATTATTTTAACAATACGGACCGTATGTCATCTGCGATACATAAAAATGATAGAAAGCAGGGCTTTTGGGAGTTTGTTTTTATACACAACAATGCCTTTGGATCATTCAGGACCAATTAGGGCTTCCTAGTTCCGTTCTTTATAGGTACAAAATTAAGTATATCTCCTAAACCCCCTAAATCTGCGATTTCGACACCTATTCAGAAATGAGCAGCTCGTGACCATGTGTGTGCCTATCTTAAGATGGTTGGGTTACAAGAACCTCTGGCAGAAACGAGCAGGTCGTCTGTCTCCTCTGTACCTGTCCACCTGCTAATCATGGTCACGAGCTGCTCACTTTGAATAGGCGGCTGTTGCAATGTCATGCACAAAAGAATGTGTTTTGGCAGCTTTCAGTGACCCTTAGTGATGCTCTGAGGATGTCCTGGCAAGTGAAGTAACGAGTCTTTGTACTTTTGAAGTGTGATCTTGTGTTTGGCCAGCCAAGAGATAGTTAAGAAATCTCTGAAGATCGTGTGGTAGGATATCACGTTGCTAGAGAAATTCATCTGTTGGTGGCCATGGCAAACTTCCTGATTTCTCAAAGGCCTCTGTTATTACTGTCCATAGATACAAGGCAACATCTTTCAGCATGTCAGCTGAGCCAAGCTTGTACGCTAGAATGACAGCTCTGTCAGTTTTCATTTCTGAACTGTACACAAGCAAAGACTGAAACTCCCCATCTTTTCTGTGAGGTGAAGCAAACGACAATCTGCGCCCATATGTTTCACACTTCTCCAACTTCTGCCTTAGCTTTTCAGTCCTATAATGTGTATTTGGGTGGTCTGTCTCGTTCAAGGCAGAGGTATATGTATCACACAGGTCTGACAGTCTCAAAATCTTCTGCTGCTGAAGCACCTTTCTCTTCAATTCTTAAACAGACTCTGTCAAATGCTGTCTTATGTGACTTTTCCAGGTTTTCCTGATCTCTCTTTGACACACCGTCTTTACTCTGCCATGCTGCAGGATCTCTACATACTTCTCACGACAGGAATGGTGATACTGTGCTTCACAGACAAAAACAGGTCAAATCCTCTGATTCTGCACAATAGTTTCTCGTCATTTTTGTGCTCAGCAACGTCAAGAACTGTGCTCCATCCTTCACGTTCAAACTTGGATGTAGGTTCAGTTGTCCAAGCATTCTGTTGTGATTCTTTAGCTTTCAACCCCTCTTTGTTACAAAATATGCAGTCCAGTTTGAAAATAATTGTTTCCACTGAGCCAGAAGAACACCCAGACTGTCTTTGTTCTGAAGTTATTGTTTGTGATTCTGAAGATGATTCCAATCTATCAAGGGTTTTTACTGAACCTTTGGTAACAGTCACGATGGTAGCCGTATTCTGGCCGTAAATCATCTGGAACGCAGTTGCAAGCATCTTCCATCCAATATGGAGAATGCAGTTGGCTGCAATAGTCTTTTCTTGCAAATGTCTTGAAGTTTTATCAGTCTATTCCGAGGTCATTTGCAGTTAGAGAGGTGAACAAATAATCTCTTGTTAGAATCGCTGAAATGAATGACACACACTTCACCAACAGGGCTGACTTCATGTTTACGCTTTCTTGCCGCCATGTTCAGTTGATCATTACACTAGAGGATGATTCATTCACCTGCACGCAAAAAAAAAAAAAAACAACAAAAAACAAAAAACAAAACAAAACAAAAAAAAAAAAAAAAAAAAACCCGAACACACACACAAAACAAAGAACATTAGTAATACAAATCAAACCAATTTTGGGTTAAGATGCAAATGCATGTGATTTCCAAGTAGCAGTATTATTATTATACATGTACATATGAAAAGTAGAAAAATTCGTTGTTATTTATTAAGATAATCACAACATCTATAACTGCAAATTGTATCATATTACTGTTGTATTTCACTACAATATATTCCTTTTATTCTACAGCGATGTTTGTTGCAAATAACAATTTTGCTCTGTTTAAAGCGTGTTGTGTGTCGTTTTTGTCGAAGTCGCAGATTTAGGGGGTATAGGAGATATACTTAATTTTGTACCTATAAAGAACGGAACTAAGAAGCCCTAATTGGTCCTGAATGACTCAAAGGCATTGTTGTGTATGAAAACAAACCCCCCCAAAGCCCTGTTTTCTACTATTTTTAATGTATCGCAGATGACATACAGTCCGTATTGTTAAAATGACGGTTTCAGTAGATAGCGCACACCTGAAGCCAAGATATTCTATAATGGACTATACAAAAGGCTTTTTTAAGACGGCAAGTCATTGATTTAGTTACAAAAGTAACAGAAATGTGAATTTCTGGTCATTGACATGAGCTACATTTGACTTAAATTGATGTTTGTGCTCAGCATAAAAGGGGGTTACCCTTTAATCAAGGGCCATAACTCATAGTCCAAATGAATTATTTTCTTGGGAACAACCATAAACGTGTTCAGTGGTCCCTAAGGTACATTGTGGATCCACTTAGGTTAGGTCCCGGTGAGGGGGGGGGGGGGGGGGGGGTGCATGGTGACTATGGTTTGCTTGGCAACTAATACAGGGCCACCGAATTTCAAACTTTTGAAATGAACTGAGACTACATACAAAATCTGTCCTCTATGCTTCTTTTATATGTCCCGATGTTTCAGCCAGCCCGAGAGAAAAACAGACACCTGCAGTGCCGGTCAGGAACGTCGAGCAACCGTCTTAGATAGGCTTGGATTAAGTGGATGCAGCGCGACTGTGCGGTTCTGGTCTTCCTTGGGAATCCCCAGCACACTGCTGTAGGCAAAACCCCCACTGGGGCCAGCTATGACTGTACACTGTTGGAAGGTCACAGAGGTCAAAAGGAAACACCGCTACAAACTAATGATTTAAATGAGTATGAGAAAAATAATGATGATATTAATGACAGCAACACAACAAAACACGAATATTGATAATAATAACACTAATGATAGTGATAATAATAAGAACTGGAAATAATGATGATGATTAATAATAATAATAATAATAATAATGAAGAAGAATAGTAGTGGTGATAAATAATGATAATGATAATAATGATGATGATGATGATGATGATGATGATAATAATAATGAATAATAATAATAATAGGAACAATAAAAAAAAACAACAGGATTGTTACTCCTGGTATTACTTCTTCTAATATTAGCTCGACTGCCACTCGGTGTCATAATTTATTATATAAAGCTCAGTTTGTCCGTCTGTCTGTTCGCTTATACACGCCCACAGTTTTAGGCCGATCGCCACCAAATTTGGTATCAAGTATCCTTGCTGTCCTACAAACAGCAACGTCGGGTCGGCGATCACGTGACGCATTGCGTCGTGACAAAACTGGACATCAGAACACTACACGACAAACTCGCCGGGGCAAAACTGGACATCAGAACACTACACGACAAACTCGCCGGGCGAGACGGGGTCGAAGCGCGTTCTGTATTTGGTTTAAATGACGCATTAAGCCTGACTCTATGACGTCAAAGTGTTTTCAGACTGTCGTAAAATATCTTGACGTAATCCTCCATCGCAGCTGCTTGAATAAGTCCTTATGGGAGAAAAAAAGCCAGCCTTCGTGTATTCACATGAACGATCATTGCTATACAATCTTTGTTATTTCCGTGAATAATCATTACTGTACAACCTTTGTTGTATTCCATAGAGGATCATTACTGTAAATCGATCACTACTGTACAATCTACCTTATCTATTATATAAAGCTTAGTTTGTCTGTCTGTTCGCTTATACACGCCCACAGTTTTAGGTCGATCGCCACCAAATTTGGTATCAAGTATCCTTGGTGTCATACGAACACCAACGTCGGGTCGGCGATCACGTGACGCATTGCGTCGTGACGCAATTGGCGTTCACAGATGCAAAACTGGACGTCGGAACACTACACTGCCACAGTTTTAGGCCGATCGGCACCAAATTTGGTATCAAGTATCCTTGGTTGGTGTCATACAAACACCGACGTCGGGTTGGCGATCGCGTGACGCATTGCGTCGTGACGCAATTTGCGTCCATAGACGCAAAACTGAACATCGGAACACTACACAGCCACAGTTATAGGCCGATCGGCACCAAATTTGGTATCTCATTGCGTCGTGACGCAATTTGCGTCCACAGATGCAAAACTTGAACATCGGAACACTACACGGCCACAGTTTTAGGCCGATCGGCACCAGCACCAAATTTGGTATCAAGTATCCTTGGTGTCCTACAAACAGCAACGTCGGGTCGGCGATCACGAGACGCACTGCGTCGTGACGCAATTTGCGTCCACAGACGCAAAACTGAACATCGGAACACTACACGACAGAGTCAGCTTTTTGTAATAGATTTATTATAAAATAGATTTGGAAAAGTGTTCACGTGAACGTTTAAGGGGGAAAAAAATTGAACAAAAACGCGCATACCCCCCAAAAATTTAATTTGAATTATGGACGAAACCAAGAACTTCTGATTCACGAAGGTCATTCATGGCAAAAACTATGTAAACAACATTAGAAAGCTTGAGGTATTCACAAAAAAAATCGCACAAGAAATCAGAAATCCCAAGAAAAAGACGTTGTATCCTTTGCCTGTTCACCGTGCTGCACACGTCACAGCGGCTAAAATGACGTCATGAACGTTTGACAATAATTAGAATTCTTCTTTATCACTTGACCATGTGTAGATCTGTGTAAGTAACGTCCATTTCTAATTCGCAAATCTATTATTTATTCTTTTAAAACAAACTCCGAAGCAGACGAACTTTTCGGCTCATCCAAAAAGTCTGTGTTTTTCGGGCATCGCGTTTCCATCTAATTTCTTTTCTGTTCTATAGATTTGAATATCAAAAACATACACGCCTAGAAAGGCTGAATTTACCTTCTTTTATTTACATATGTTTTTACTCTTCCAATCGAACTTAAAATCGTGACAATGCCGCCCAAAAAGAGAACCCGGCTCACACGCTCTTCTGCTACGGCCAAAGTTCAACGTTCTTGATCAGAAGAAAACAGTGAAGAGAGATATGCAAGACAACAGAAAGACAGAAAACGCAAAAAGCAAGACAGCTCATAGACACCAAGAGACAACCGAACAGAGGGAAGGTAGACGAAAAAGCGACAGAGAACGCAAAGCAGCATGCACATAGAGAGCAAGAAACTTTAGAACAGAGAGAAGGTAGACGAAAAAGTGATAGAGAACGCAAGGCAACAAATATACAGCAAGACAGTCAACAGCATAGACAGGTTAGAATAGAACAAGAACATGACACACGTGTGAGCGCTAGGGGTTTATCACAACCAACCAAAATCAGATGGCTTAACTCGCATTTCATTACAGCGCTTCAACCCTCTACAGTAACCACAAGGACGTTTTCATCGGCACTTTTGTCAGCAGAGTGCCCACATTGCCATACTCTGAAGTGGAGAGGGGATGCACCAGGAATCTGCTGCAACAGTGGCAAGGTCAGACTGCCACCCCTGATTGAACCGCCAGAGCCTCTTCAATCCTATCTCCTTGGGAACTCTCTGCAGACACCAGTCATGTCCTTTCAAACACATGAGAGTATAACTCTGCTTTCCAAATGACTAGCTTCGGATGTGCACGGGAGGTAAAGCTGCCTGGATACATGCCTACATTCAAGGTGCAGGGACAGGTCTACCACAGCACTGGGCCCCTGCTACCGCAGCCATCAACCGAGCCACAGTTTCTCTCCAGATTTACTTTATGGGAGACAGTGAAAAAGAAGGCCACGGTTTTGGGGCTGATCGCCACCAAATTTGGTATCAAGTACCCTGGTACCTCTCTCTGCCTCTGTCTGTGTCTCTGTCTGTCTGTCTGTCTGTCTGTCTCTCTCTCTCTCTCTTAATACCCGGGCGACGCCGGGTAACCGGCTAGTCGTTTACAAAGCGCAGCTTCTTTGTGTTTCGAGAAGTACTAAGCTTGAGTTCACCTTCATTTTTACTTTTAGATGTCATTTAGTTTCCTTTTTCTTTCATTTAAGACTAGTATATGGAATCATATGATTATTTCAAAAAGTACTGTTTGCTCGTTCGCTTGTTTTAGTTTTCTTTAAAAGCAGCCTCCAAATGCAGTGGTTTTTTTTTTTTTTTTTATTGAAATGATACTGCCAAATTTTCTAAATGCTTTGTGTTTGGGGGCCGGGGGGGGGGGGGGGGGGGGGGGGGTGGTGGGTGTGTGTGTGGGGGCGCTGAAGGTCACAAGAGACAGACGCATGTTTCATCATTGATGTTGTCAGCCTTACTTTTTTTTTTGAAAAAAAAAAAAAAAAAAAAATTCGTGTGTCCTTTTCTTTCTAAACTACCATGAACAAACATTGACAGAACATACACTCTGCGCGTAAAAAGGTAATCTTTTATTCTCAGAATTTACAAACTAACACATAAAACGAAAATGAAATCAAACTGATCTGAAATCTGCAGTATGTAATTTTGTTTACGAAATCGATGTTTTAAATGAAAAATTACACACGTAGTGTATGTGTTTCTGCAGTTAAAAGACCAAAAAACGAGACCACTTCTATCATTCATGTGTGTTTCCACAAATTTTCTATGTTATAAGCAGATGCCATTAGCAGCATACATTGTCTTATGTTAGCACAGCACCCTGTGAAATACAGACGGTCTCTGTCTTCAGACATGTTATCACTGCACAGGAAAAGAGGCTTCTAATTCAGCAGTGATTTGTAAATCAAGAAACAATCTCTCGAATTGTCAATGAAGAGCTAACTGATTAAGTGACTAACTGATTGAGTGGTTAATAACATGAATAGGGGAATAAAATCTCTGCGTAAAGAAATTGTAAGCGTTATGATACAGGCAATGCAAAGTGTTTCAAATATAAATAGAACCTTCCGAACGCAGCTGAATTCACCACTGTCTTGGGTTCTGGCGTTGCAGGACTGCCAAACACGTCAAACCAGCTCAGTGAGTACATTTTCCGTCTGACCGTCTCCCGCCCCCTTCCCCTCCCCTCCGCCGCTTAACCAGACTGGAATCTGTCCAAACCAAGGCAGTGGCACAGATCCTGATGGATGGCGTCCCCTACCGGAAGATCCGGAATGCCGACGCGGACATCCATGCTGGCAAATGGCGGCCCTGATGGCCGTGTGTTCTGTAAGCTGCAACTATCCGGCCGGTCCGATCCGTCTTCCCGGGC
>JADBJO010016049.1:17500-22500 GCA_016801955.1 Conus betulinus | reverse complement strand
TGCAGGCGTCCGCCAGAAGAGTGAATCTGGCACTGTGATTCTGTCCTGTCGATGGAAGCAGGCTGTGTCTGTCAGCGTATTGCGCGGAAGAGTCATTAGGATGTGGTCTGTTTATTCTGCTCATCACCAGTTCTCACACATCACTAACAGCATTACAGTTTCCCCTCTCCCTGCCCGACATCTAATAGTTAATGACTCTACGAGGGTGGCGCCAAATGTTATTAAGGATGTTGAATTGGATATAAAGGTTCCAGGCATCAAGCAATTCCCTTTTTTGTGGTTCGTCCTTTTATTCCGAGTCTGTAGAATCAGTTTTCCTTTGTCAGCAGGTTCTGAGCTGTTAAGCAGAATTGCTTCAACATCACATATTTGTGATTGATTAATTTCTCTTTTTTTGTGGTTGTGAAGGGTAAGGATTATTGGATGTCCTGTGAGTGAAATAAAGGTTAAACATGTACAATATAAACTTGTGGGTTGGATATGTGAGTTAACAGAAGTCCTCTCAGCCAATGTCTTTGTTTCCCATCCCTTCTTCCCTCTCTCTCTCTCACTCTCTCTTTCTTTCTCTCTCTCTTTTTCTTTGGTTCATTGTATGTTACGTGTACATGTACGTGTGAACCCCTGTGTGTGTGTGTGTGTGTGTGTGTGTGTGTGTGTGTGTGTGTGTGTGTGTGCGTGTGTGTGCACGCGCGCGCTTGCTTGCACGTACGTTCATGTGTGCATCTTTTTGTGAGTATATGTAGGTCGATCTCTCTATCTATGTATCTGTCTAACTCTGTGTATATGTGTGTGTGTGTTCAGTGTTCAGTTGAGAGAGAGAGGAGAGAGAGAGAGAGAGAGAGAGAGAGAGAGAGAGAGAGAGAGAGAGAGAGAGAGAGAGCACAATCATTGCACCAGCACATTATTTGAATTTAAAAACAGCACAACTAAACCGGAAAACCGAATTCCAATCTAAAACGGTCGGTTTGAAGCCTTGCACGTCAACCACCACTCCCAGTGTGGTCTGACAGTGTCGAAACGTGCCAGCCAGACTAGACTGACTTGAATGTCAGGGAGAGTATCACATCCGCAACACCACCCGGCCCCGGCCTGAGCGGTGGGAGTGGCGAAATATGACCATCCCTGGAGTCTTTTAGCCAGGGTACGACAACGACAACAACAACAATAACAACAGCAACAACAACAACGACGACGACCACCACCCATGTCCCCAAAGTCGTGTGTTTATCAGATCCAGACGATTCAGCTTGTTTTGTTCCAGCGTCTGACAGCAGCTGTGTGTGTGCCAGGGGTGTGTCCAGATGGTGGGAAGAACAGGTCTGACGAATGGCTTGACGGTTGGAGAGATGGGACTATGACAATGGCTCACGGTTCACTCTGAACCACATCCTCGTCCACGTTGTGATTCATGGATTCATTTCCGTCAGACCGTAACACTGCTCCCGCCATGGGAATGTGGTCATCCGGGACTGGTGTGATTTGTTGCTTGTTGTGGCAAGGCCGTTCGTTTTGTCCTGCATTGTGAAACATTGATAGTGAGTGATTGGCAGGCAGTTTCTGGAAACCACACATGGGGGAGGAGAAGAGAGAGGGGGGAAAAAGAGAGAGAGAGAGGGAGAGAGAGAGGGGAGAGAGAGAGGAGAGAGAGAGAGAGAGAGAGAGAGAGAGAGAGAGAGAGAGAGAGAGAGAGAGAGAGAGAGAGAGAGAGAGAATCGATCTCGTTGCAAGGCCAGTGGAGCTTGCCACTGATCGCAGCGACTGTGAATGTGCACAGCAGGTTATCCTGTAACACGGACATGACGATGAGGTCATTCCTTTCAATAGGCGACGCTGACTGCACACCGTCCCCACTGTGCACCCTGGTCACCTTGAAAACCGTCAGGGTATTCACGTTCACATAGGCGATCTGCCCACCGCGTCCACACGTGTCAGCTAACACTGTCGAAGGGTGCAGAGCTCGCCACTGACTTACCTTACATTTCTTTGCTTTCTTTCCTCCTTTGCCTTGGTTGGATTACCAAACTAGTATGTAAGTCTGTCAGGCAGCGGGGAATCTACAGCTAGAGAGAAGTACTCAAAGTCCCCACGCAGACACACACACACTCATTCACACGCACGCGCGCGCACATATACACACATGCGCGCACACACACGCACATGCACGCGCGTGCGCGCATAACACACACACACACACACACACACACACACACACACACACACACACACACACACACACACACACACACACACACAGAGGAGGGAGGTGTGCGGGAGAGGGGGGGGGAGGGGGGGCGTATAAAGAAATTTTCAAAATATGAATAGGACAGAACAAAAGTTGAAAGAAAAGACATAGGAAGAATTGTACATTTAGTGCTGATTTTCATACATCATGACGTCATATTTCTTCTTTTCGCATACAAAGATGACAAGAAATTGTGTTTGATATATGGGAAGTGTGAAATGGATACCGAAAGAAGATGGAAGACTGTACTGACTGGGATTTCGATAAATTTTTGGACAAATTATGGAAATTGTAAATCTGGTTTACAGGACAGCATCACCAGTATCGGTCCATTGCAGACACACTCGCTGACCGCATGTCTGGATCATAAAAGCCACCGTCTTCTAACTACAAACCAGTGTCAAATACGTGAAAGGGAGGAGCGAGCTGACTGCTGGACCGGGACTGACGTGGAGCCAATCGCTCAGTGACAGTCTGTCAACTTGTATGTACAGACAGGGGACACTGTGGACGTATCTGCTCACTGATGTAATGTAATGGTGCTAAATTTAATGTCCAATACCGTCTGAGTATGAAGTGTGGCCTTAGCAGTGAACATCACCACAGCTGTAGGATGTAGATGGTGCAGCCTCTTTCCTTCCTGGTGTAGGTGTCGGTTGTGACAGATGGGTCAAGAGCATAGAGAGAACCTGGGTTTCAGTGCTTGCTTTGCTGATGCGGCATACGCAGAGAGAGAGAGAGAGAGAGAGAGAGAGAGAGAGAGAGAGAGAGAGAGAGAGAGAATGAAGTCGACTCAAAGCCTGTTATAGTGTCATTGTGACCTCCAAACAGATTGTGCTGCGATCGCCTTCTGAAAAAAAGAAAATGTCACAGTATGGTGTTGCTTGATCCGATTTGAAAGAGAGAAATGCATATCGTTAAGTCGATCGTGTGTTAGGAGCACTCCTGTCTCAATTCAGAAATTCTGATAATTCTTGGTTTCAGTGTGTACATACTTCACACAAAAATACTGGTCAGCAGGAGAAGAAATGTTGGCTCTAGCAGGCTTCCTTCATGACCTCCAGTGAAAGATGAAGTGTGTGCTTTTAAATAACAAACAACGGCAGTTCATGTGTGTGTGTGTGTGTGTGTGTGTGTGTGCGTGCGTGTGTGTGTGTGTGCACGCGCGCACGTGTGTGTGTGTGTGTGTGTGTGTGTGTGTGTGTGTGTGTGTGTGTGTGTGTGTGTGTGTGTGTGTGTGCACGCACGCGGGCATGCTGGCGTGTATGTATTATGTGTGTGTGGGTGTGCGTGCATGCGCTCGCGCGTGTGTGTAGTGCGTGTGCATGTGCGTATTGTCATCCATGCCCGAGGAATCGATCATTTGCTCATTCTTTCTTGTTTGGTTCAGTTGTTCGGTTCGTTCCGTCAAGCGCTGACAGGCGCCTCTGTTGTGTCCCTGTTGTGAAGAGGCTGTCACAGCGACAGCAACACAGGCAATGACATTGGCAAATCAGCGACAACGGCTGTCACACCAGGAACAATGCGCCATAGTGCATCCACGTATGTCAGACATTCAACAGGGTGAAAAATAAAACATTTTTCATCCAAGCAGTTTTTGTGACCTCAATAATTGCAATTAGTGCAGCCTTGGGCAACGCCCGTGAGTATGACACCAGAACATACGCTAATCCAATATCCAATAGTAACTATCGTCAATAATTAGCGTACCAAGAAGGTTCCTCGGCAGGAATTCCTTCCTTCCCATGCGTTTCATGCTGACTGCTGATACGTGCAGTGATGTGACTGTTTAACATGACATTGAAGACGGGTGCAAAGTACGCATGTTACTGACTTCTTCAAAACGAATAAAAGAATATTTTACAGTAACATGCATAGAATATTTTTTTTTTTTTTTTCTCCCACTGGCTTTGATTTCATTGGGCTTTGGCTGTTCTTATTCCAGTTCACTCTCCTCACGTCCGTCTGCGACTGGGGGGCCCCAGCTCCATCCTCCACCCCATCTTGTCTCTCTCTTACCTCTCAACCAGCCCGTCTTTCCTTACGCCTGTCTCTTTCTGGCGACCTGCTGTCTCTTTCTGCAAGTGTCATTGTCTGCAAAACCTCCCTCCACCCATTTTCCTCATCCACATACCCTTCCTAGCGCCAGCCTTCTCACTTCTAACTTCTCAGCGTCTCTTGCTCTGCCTTCCTCGTTCCCTGCCCCTCCCTCCCAATCTCTCTTCTGTACCCCTGTAGCTGATTTTTGAGTGTGGTGATCTTTTGGCCTTTGGCGCTGGAAGCTTGGTGATTCCTATCGATTCTTGCAGGCTTTCCTCTGAGACAGTTCAGTCTGAACTCTTTGCGTGTTAGCCATTCATAGAGGTGTGGTACGTGCTCTTGTCATGAGATTGGTTCATCGTGTGAGGTGAGCATTTCTGGCAGTTTCATTCGGTTGTGTGTGTGTGTGTGTGTGTGTGTGTGTGTGTGTGGTGTGTGTGTGTGTGTGTGTGTGTTGTGACTCACATTGTATCTTTACACATCACATGTGTCATCACAGGCTGCCTCAGAAGCCATGCAAAAAGACCCCCCCCCCCCCCCCCCCCCCCCCCCCCCCCCCCCCCCCCCCCCCCCTTCACGTCAGCCTTTGTGTTTTCCCTCGCAATGAAGGTTCACTTTTCGAAAAATCAGCCACACATTTCAATCTATTAAAGTGTACAAACGCAGCGCATATTGAAAATGCTTAGGCACTTTAAATTGGAAACACTTCGACAATTTA
>JADBJO010016049.1:7500-12500 GCA_016801955.1 Conus betulinus | reverse complement strand
AGGGTGTGTGGTAAAGGGTTCTGTAAATGAGTGAAAAAAAATATATGTATGTACTGACTTGTGAATTGACTTCAACGCGGTGGCAGCTCTGATATGGCCCTTTCCGGCTGGCTGGGCTGCAAGCAACACTATCTTACCTTACCTGATTGCTTGCGTTTTGATGGAGATGACAGAGGTCCCATGTGCAACATGCAATCACTGTGCATGTGAAAGAACTCATGGCAACAAGCAGGCTGTCCCTGGCAACGTTCTAGGGAAACATCAGAAGACAGGTCAGCAAAAAAAAAAAAAAAACAAAAAAACACACCAGCAGATAGAATAAAAGGGTATGGCGATATGCAAAGTTGGAGAAGAATCCGATATGTATGTATTTGTTGTGAGAAATTGGCTATGATGGTTAAGATGAGAATATAATGAAAGACAGTACAAGACAGTACAATGCAGTACAATGCAATTCATCAGAGTAACCTGCTTGGATTCAAAACACCTGTAATCAGGCCCGGAAAGTGCCCCTTAGGACAAAAAAACGACGGCATTAGTTACTACCACCTTTTTCAGCAATATGGCCTTTCTCCTTCAGACCAGAATTATGTCAGCAAAAGTATCCTTCACATGCGTGTTTTCCCTTCGAGATTCAAGCTGTCATTATGAATACTATTGCTGAATTGACTCAGAGTTTAAAACCACTGAGGTATGCCGACCTATGATCACAGAGGGACGAATACTTCCATGCAGACCAGCAAACTCGTGTCTGCACTGGGGAAAGATCTCTTTAATCCCTTCCTGTCCCAGACACCGCCCACGGCCTCCAAAGACCGTGGGCAAAAGGAAACTTCTTCAGCTTGTTGGCCGCCAGTTTGCCTCTGACTGACAAACCACTTTCCGGTAAAGCTACCTCTTCAGTGGAGTTCGTTTCAGTTTGAAAGAGTTTATCATGAATACAGCTGCGAGAGGGGATTGGGGTAGGGACGGGGAGGAGAGGGAGAGAGGGCGAGGAGGAAAAAGTGGTTGCGGCAAAATCAGAGCTGATGGTCAGAGTTTAAGTTTTGTATTGACAGGGTTTAAGACACTGCACAAGTGAACGTAGGGAAAATATGCAGTGATAAAAAAAAAATATGTTCAACAGCTCCTGGAGAAGGACACACACCACAGAGGTGTTGGAGGAGATAGCGCCAAAAATCTCATCTTGCAGCAAAGATGTGTGTGATGAAGGCACAATTCTTCCAGGGAATTCTGTAATCTGTGGCCACAGATGCGATAAGCCCCGCGACAACATGTCCTGAGAATCTGGAATTGATAGGTACAGCAGCAAAAAAAGACGTCTGCTGAAGCAAAATTCTGTTTGCCTTCTGGTTGCCTGTAGATCATTTCACAATCCCATCTTCCCTGGCAACTGTGACAGATTTTGCCATCCATAATGGAAATTCGTGTGTGTATATGAATCGTATCATGACTTACTGTGTTTATGATTTGCATGAGTTTCATATTAGCAACTGTTGACGTTTCTTGATTCAGTGGGTTTAGATAAAGTATGTACAAATCGTAATATTTTGAATAAAAATGCTGTTTTTTTTGAGAACGATTTGTAATCAGATATCCATTTGATGGATAACAGTGACAGATTTGATCATTCCACGGTTATAGTAACTGGAGACCTTCTGAGATGTACAAGTTACACAGTTTGGGTAAGCTTTGCGACCTGAACCGCGAGACAACCGAACAAAAATAAAGCAGCTAAACTCTGCACACATACCATTCTCTCTCTCTCTCTGTGTGTGTGTGTGTGTGTGTGTGTGTGTGTGTGAGTGTGTGTGTGTGTGTGTGTGTGTGTGTGTATGCACATAAGAGAGAGAGAGAGAGAGAGAGAGAGAGAGAGAGAGAGAGAGAGAGAGAATGAAACATATCATTTTGTGTGTACATGTGTGTGTGTGTGTGTGTGTGTGGTGTGTGTGTGTGTGTGTGTGTGTGTGTGTGTGTGTGTGGAGTGTGGGAGTTTTCACATATTACATGATTCATTACATATTACTTCAGTAACTTACAAATCTCATCACTCAGGTTTTTTTTCCTACAAATAAATATTCTCTCTCTCTCTCTCTCTCTCTCTCTCTCTCTCTCTCTCTCTCTCTCTGAATAGCTGTATATTCCACATTCTATGGAGACCTTCCTATACTGTGCTGTACTGTGATTGAGGGTCCCTGTACATTTCAGATGAGAGTGAATTGCCTGTATAGTATCAGCCCGTTCCAGACACACTTACTGACGTCAGTCGTAGATCATTAAAACACGACAAGGTTGCGACGAAAGCCGTTAGAAAACGCGACGCTTATGAATAAATATCCTCATCGATCAAAACAGTGCCAGTGAAGGCATCACGTTGGGGAAGGGTAGGCAGATTGAGGGGCGAGCTTGACAGCAGAAGGTGTTCAGAGAAGGAGCTCTCCCCAGTCAAGTGTTTCGGCCCTGAACTCCTCACACTCAAAGGGCTGGGGTATAATGCACCAAGCTGGCAAGTCAGTCTAACACAGAGACATTAACAGACAGCTGAGTGCACAGGATTCATAAGGGGAAAAGAATGTGCAAATGCATTGATATAGTTGTATGTGGACAGTTTAAACCTTTAAATGGGAGGAGGCATGTAAAACTGATCTGTGTCCTGAGGCTTTCAAGGGTGATCCTTTTGTTCATGGGGGAAAACTCAGGGTTTTCGGACCAAACTCCTGTTGTTGCTTAGATGTAGGAAAGCAAGACTCTCTCTCTCTCTCTCTCTCTCTCTCTCTCTCTCTCTCTCTCTCTCTCTCTCTCTCTCTCTCTCTCTCCCCCTCTCTCTCACTCTCTCTCCGTCCCTCCTGCATCATTTTATCTCTCCCTCCCCCTCCCTCCCTCCCTCTTTCTCTCTGCCTGCTCATATGTTTTGCTCTATCAATCTTTCTGTTACTTGCTTTTATGATTTACAGACAGATAGATAAGTAAAAACGACCATACAGACAGTTATGTACATAGACGGGTGGATGGATGGATGGATGGATGGACTGATGGGGGGGGGGGGGGAGAGAGAGAGAGAGAGAGAGAGAGAGAGAGTAAAATTAGTTGTACTGGTGTTAGAGGGATCTTTGAAACAATAGAGGGGGAAGAATCTTGACAGGCACATAAAGAGAAACGCACTCTTCCCAATGTTCACAGCTAGCCACCAGACGTCAGCATCTCTCTGGCTGCCTGTGTCGGTCAGACCAACACCTCTGTCAGTGGAATCTGTCCTGTCTGTGGACATCAGCGGTTGTATGAGTCAGGTGACTGGGCAGATAGAAGGGCCAGGATTCAGTCTGTCCGTTGTGTCTGCCACCAGGTCTTCTCACGGTGTCACTAACAGCATTACGGACACACATCAGTTGTCGCACTTCCTCGCCGGCACTGATGAAGTATCACAGCACTCCCATGATGACGCCTAAGGTATTATTTAAGGCTGTCGACTTGGATACGAACCAGACAGACATAGTGTAGCCCTATTTCTGTGGTGTGCCTTTCTCCTGAGTCTCCAGAAATAATACGTCCCTTGTTTGCGGGACTGTGAGCTACTTGTAAGAAATTTTCAGTGACATTTCTTGTATTACAACATGACTGGTAACTGTCGGCAATTGATTATCAGAAGTCAGGAGAAAATAGACATTAATTATTTTGGTTGACCTATGTATAAATCTATGGATCATGAATGAATCATATATGAATCATATTGCTTGATATGAAGTGCTTGCATCTGGAAGTCTGGTCTCACTCTCCTCCTCTCTGTTTCTCTCTCTCGTCTTCTCACTCCCCCTCTCTCCCCCCTCTCCCCTCCCTCACTCCCTTCTCCTCTGTGTGTGTGTGTGTGTGTGTGTGTGTGTGTGTGTGTGTGTGTGTGTGTGTGTGTGCGCGCGCGTGTGTGTTTTTCGCATGCGTATGTGCTGAGCAGCAACCACGTGTTTATCTCTGTATGTATGGTTGTTCATGTATGTGTGAGTCAGGAGTTCTCTTTTTCTTTGAAAGTAGATAAGCGCCAGTGACAAACAAAGCATGAAACGTGTGTATTAAATCTTATGAGAGGAAGCGATTTTGAAAGAAAAGCTGCATATGATATATTACACAATAACCTGAAAATGTCAATAAAGATGACACAATCGGTCAGTCCATATACTCAAGGTGGCGTCTCGCCAGACTCAAGCCACTGCAGGTTGTTATGTTCATAACTTTATCAGACAACAATCGTTCCAGTGGAATGTCCACATGATGGAAGAAACCATGGTTTTAAGGTTGGTTTGCTGGTTTGACAGATGAGACGGTGGAAGGGTTAATGCATTACGCTATTTTTCATTACACGTGATAACAGAGGTGTATGTCTTCATTTTTAATAGGTCCTCAATAACGCTTTTTTCCCCCTTTTTAAGGGAAGGCCATTTCTGTTCTGTATGATTTTGTTGTTGCTTTGCCTCTAAAGTAGGAGTACTTACTTATTCAAGGACTAGGCTAATAAACATACCTTGGCCACTTAGAGAGAGAGAGAGAGAGAGAGAGAGAGAGAGAGAGAGAGAGAGAGAGAGAGAGAGAGACAGAGACAGACAGACAGACAGACAGACAGAGACAGACAGACAGCACGAAGGGGCTGTACTCTATGCTTCCTTCATATTGGTCAGGAATGTTGAGTAACAATCTCAGAGACTCATCAGTTGAGCGGATGGCGCGCGGCTAAGTTTCCTGTCTTTCTATTTGGTTCCACCACACATTGAAAGCCTTGGAACCGATCAGTCCCAGAATGAAATTCGTCTTAAAGGCTAGGAACGCCCAAGTCACATATTTTGCAGCTCTAACCACTGCAGTACTGCAGCTAGTCGATTGGACCGAGCGGATTGTCAGTAACATCGATTTGAACTTACGGTTTATGGTCTTAGTAGGCCATGGACATTTTCTGCATTTTATTGATGGCATTTTTAAACTGAGGTACTTTGTGACTCTAATACCAGTATAGCCAG
>JADBJO010016048.1:37500-41729 GCA_016801955.1 Conus betulinus | reverse complement strand
AATGTCAATGTCAGAAGTTAATGGAGGATCGATCGTTTTCACGGCCGATGTTTTGTGGGGATTACTCGAGGAGACAGTGAAGGGGGGGGTGGGGGGTTAAGATGGCGGTGGTGGAGAAGTTGGGGTCCAGACAGACTTGGACGGTTGGGGGGGGGGGGGGGGTGCCGAGATAGGAGGGAGAGGGAGAGGTGGAAAGAGACTGTCTCGCGTGTCCTTTTTTCCTCCATGTTCTCGGTGCTTGATGCATTTCAACACTGTTGCCCGTCCTCCGTAAAGTGATCAGATCTTGCCGATTTGGATAAACCAGGTACAGAGTTGGTCTCTACTTGAGGGAGAAGTATACCGTATTTTTTGGGTCTCAACAATTTGATTTTTTTTTTTTTTTTTGCCGCATCCAGTAAGAAATCGTCTATTGCCAGAAGTGTTTCATGATCACAGATTAGTGGTTTTTGTTTGTTTGTTTTGTTTTGGTTAAAAGTTTTACTGATGATGGTTAAATTTTTTTTTTCTGACACCCACCACATTTTTGGAGCTGCCTTTTAAGACTATAACATATGCGTGCTTCCACACCTGAGACAGAATAGAAACTTTGGCGACTAAGACGTTTGTGACAGAACGGGTGGAAGGAAGGGGGTGCATTTTGCTGGATGCCGGTAAGGTTAGCAAACGTAAATAATAGTAATCATACTGATAAAAGGGGGAAGGGAACTGAAATGGCATACTGAGTGGGGATTGTATCTGTACCTATTCAAAAAGCGGTCCTATGTGCCACAAACGTGTAACCGTGTGTGTGTGTGTGTGTGTGTGTGTGTGTGCGCGTGCGCCAAGCATTTGCAATGCTGCCGCGAATGTAGACAGGCCTTGTTCAGAAAACGCAACACTCCTTCAAAATATTGTGACGAGAATGATTCGACAGCAACTGAACAGTTTGACCAAGGATCACGTTATTGTAGAAACGAAAACGAACAGACACAGAACGACAATTCAGGTCCAAATGTGTATGATTATCTTAACAGATAACACGGACGTACATCCGGCGGGATATTCTCATCTTTGAACCCAGCAGGAATATTCAAGCTAGGATTCAGCCAGAGATGTAGGCGTCTAGTCACTTTGCGCCCCCACTTCTTGCTAACCGAAGGCAGTCCTTTCGAACTGTTGTTTGGGCATGAAATTTTGTATGTAATTTGCTCGATAACAGTGCAGTATTTATGCACGACAGCTGTAGGCCTATCACCACGCTTGATCGAACCAGGTTTGCGAATAAGACTGAAGGCGAGTTGTGAAACGGACCTCAACACAAAATTCCACGCCAGCAAGGATTTTTGTTATACGCCAGCCATCGTGAGTGTTTTCGACCACCCAACGAACCAGACGACTCTTTTCATCCGACTCCACCCTCTATTCCCCATTCTATTGCCACCCCCCCCTCCTCCCCCCCCCCCCCCCCCCCCCCCCCCTTATTTTTGTCTTTTTTTTTTCTCACCCCTCGTTCGAACCCAGTACCAGCTATTCCAAATCCGCCTCGCTCCTCTCGAAAATAAAATGAACCAGTCAACCGACCAGCCCTACAAGTAACCAGTGTGTGTGTGTGTGTGTGGTGTGTGTGTGTTTAGTATGGCCCCCATCCTCCTGTTTCTTCTCTTCTCACTTTCTTTTTCCCTCCTCCCCCCCCCCCCCCCCCCCCCCCCCACCCCACACACACACACACACACTCTCCTGCTTTTCCACTGACACCCACTCACCATGCAAATCTCCGTGTCCTGTTTGCTGATGGACATTCACATGCAAAATGTAATAATATTTCGGCGTTGGATACACAGCGTCTGGGTTATTTCTGTACTGATAGTTGGTGTATGAACCAACGTATTTGAAAGGCAGCAGGCTACATGCAGGAGTGTGTGCGTGCGTACGTGCATACGTGCGAGCGTGCGTGCGCGCGTGTGCGTGCGCGCGTGTGCGTGCGAGGTGTGTGTGTGTGTGTGTGTGTGTGTGTGTGCGCGCGCGCGTGTATGTGAAAGGCCGAGTGTTTGTTTCGCGTATATACCTACGAATCCATGAACACACAGCAACACCCCCCACATATCGTATCACCAAAAACAAACCCAACCACACGCTAAAGCCCAAACCCTGGTTAGATGAAAACCTCGCGTGGTGCCTCATGTCATGGACACGATGACGATGATAATGATAACGAGGCCCGACTGAGGACGGACGGGGCCGACTGCCAGGGTTCACAGTGGGAGGTCGTCGGTAGCCTGTGTAGCTATTAGCGTGGTGTTCAGCCTGGCTGTCGCCAACCCCGTGGATGACAGGAGCTGGAGGTGACTGTGTAATTACCTGGATGGGGGATGACACGGGAATGGTCGCTGTGCTAATGGAGGGATAATACTCTGTCTGTCTGTCTGTCTGTCTGTCAATGTGTGTGTGTGTGTGTGTGTGTGTGTGTGTGTGTGTGTGTGAGTTAATGTGTGAGTGAGTATGTGTGTGTGTGTGTGTGTGTGTGTGAGAGAGAGAGAGAGAGAGAGAGAGAGAGAGAGAGAGAGAGAGAGAGAGAGTGTGTGTGTGTGTATGTGTGCGCGCGTGCGTGCATGATTGAGTGAATCTGTGTGTGTGTGTGTGTGTGTGTGTGTGTGTGTGTGTGTGTGTGTGTGTGGTGTGTGTGTGTGCATGTGAGCGAGTGAGTGAGTGAGTGAGAGAGAGAGAGAGTGTGTGTGTGTGTGTGTGTGAGTGTGTGCGTGTGTTTGTGTTGTGAGCACGCGCGCGCGCGTGCGTTTGTGCATGCGTGCATGCGCGCGCGCGCGTGTGTGTCTGTTCATGCGTCCATAAGTGTGAATCTCTGTGGGTGTGTGTGTGTGTGTGTGTGTGTGTGTGTTGTGTGTGTGTGTGTGAGTGCGTGCGTGTGTGTGTGCGTGCTGTGCGTGCGTGCTGTGCGTGAGCGCGCGCGCGCGCGCGCGCACGTGTGTGTGTGTTGTGTGGTGTGTGTGTGTGTGTGTGTGTGTGTGTGTGTGTGATTGCATCTGTGCTTCTGATAGAAGGGAGACATATGTAGGGGCTGGGTCAGGATGCCCCGTACAGTGGTTTGTGTACAGTTCCCATTCTCCTGACGACTGATACGACACAGCAGTTGGTAGATTGTGCGTTTGACGGGCACGGTATCAGAACAAGGTCTAATGGGGGGAGGAGGGGTGCAGAGATAGAGATTACATAGAGAGAGAGAGAGAGAGAGAGAGAGAGAGAGAGAGAGAGAGACACAGAGAGAGAGAGAGACAGACAGACAGACAAACAGACAGACAGACAGAGAGACAGGGAGATAGAGAAAGAGAGACAGAGACAGACAGACAGACAGAGACATGGATACATGGAGGAGAGAAGAGAGAGAGAGAGAGAGAGAGATAGAGAGAGAGGCAGACAGACAGACAATCATCCAGAGAATACACAGACACATACAGAGAGAGAAACAGTTGGACAGAGGCTGATAACTGGCAGCCAGAACTCAAATGTGCAAACCCAAACAGTCGTCTCTATTTCAGACACAGTGTTTTCCTTCCACCTAAGTAGCTGTAAGAATGGTACCTGAAAAAACCTCAGTCTGAAGGCGGGTCAACTATCGACTCGCTTCGACCAGCCCATCCAGCCAACCACAGGCTGAAAGCCTGGCATCACAGATACACACAAAATGCACTGAACGACCGTCGAAAACATCTGACCAGCTCAGGATCTATTCCAGAGAATTCCAGACTGGAAGCTGCACGTATTATTAGTATAATTCAACACACAGACCCGAGTTATGGCCTCGTATTCACAGATACAAGACCGAGCAAGCGAAACAGCGATTGGTATGAACAAAACGCCACTGACAACGTAAACAATCGAGCAAAATAGGGGGCCGGAATAGCTCAGTTGTTAGAGCGCCGGACTCGTGATCTGAGGTTACGGTTTTCGAATTTCGGTACAGGGGGATTTTTCCCTCGGAGTTAACATTGGCTCTGACTCCATTCCCCATGCAGTCCCTCGAATAGGACTATAAACCGAGGTTCCGTGTGTGAAGGCACGCACATCATCTTACACACACACGTAAAATCCCATCACCAACTTTCGGAAGAGAAGGCCAGTTTGGCCGTTGGTATGGATGACACGTTACACATAGCATGCACCTTCCCCGAAGTTGGAGTAGGGCTGCCTTAATGGCGGGATAAAAAAAAGGTCACACACACAAAAGTGTCAGA
>JADBJO010016048.1:17500-20000 GCA_016801955.1 Conus betulinus | reverse complement strand
GGGGGGGGGGGTTGTGGTCGTGGTCGGAAGGCGAAGTCTCGTGTCCCACGGCTTTATAAAATAAAAAATAAGACGGCTACGACAGACGGGCCATTTTCTATCCTGGCTGGGAAAGACCACGGTGTGTGTGTGTGTGTGTGTGTGTGTGTGTGTGTGTGTGTGTGAGGGGGGGGGGGGGAGGGGAGGGGGGCGAGAGAAAGGAGTGGGAGGAAGGGGTGGGGGTGGGGGTCAGACTGTGGGGGAAGGTGGGGTGGGTAGGGAATGGGGGGGAAGATATGGGGGAGGGGGGGGAGGGGGACGAGAGAGAAAGGAGTGGGAGGAAGGGGGTGGGGGTGGGGTTCAGACGATGGGGGGAGGAAGCGTGGGTAGGGAATGGGGGGGGGGGGGGAGATATGGAGGGTTGGGGAGTAGGTAGGCGGACGAGTGGGGTAGTGGCCTTCTATGGCAAGGATAAAGGAGTATAGCAAAAAAAAAAAAAAAAGAAAAAAAATGGTGGGAGGGGAGAGGGGGGGGGGGGGGGGGGGGGGGGGGGGGGGGGGGGGGGGAGAAGGGGGAGGGGGGGGGAGGGGGGGGGGGGGGGGGGGTAGGGTTTAAGAAAGGCCACGAGCGCCTAAGACCTGAAGTAGTAGAGCGATGATGAAGGCCACGTAACAACAACAACAAGGAGGCCAGACAGGCGTGAAACAGTGGTGGTTGGGACGAGATGATGGCAGGGGGGTGAGGGTGGGGGTGGCGGCGTTTGGGGGGTGGGGGGGGGGAAGAATTGGAGGTGGGTGTGAAGGGGGGATGGAACGGGGAGAAAGGGCAGGCGGAGGACGGCGGGAGGGGGAGGGGGGGGGAGGAGGAAGAGGAAGATAGCGGTGTTGTTGACAACTCCTTTCTTTAAGCTCAGCCCCGGCCAGTCCTCACCCCCCCCCCTCCCCTCAACCCCCACACACCCCGCCCTTCCTTCCTCTTCCCTCCCGCTACCTCCCCCCCCCCCAACTCATCCCCCAATCTTCGCACCCCTCCTCACCTACTTTTAATCACCCGACAAACACCAGCTGTTCGGACACGTTACGTTTCCGTTATTCTCACTTTTTTCCCCCCTGTCACCGCCTGCCCGTACGAAAGTGTTCAGCGCACCTTGTGTTCAGCGCACCTTGTGTTCACTAGCAACCCTGAGTGTCTTCTTTTCCTCTGGACTTCCTGAACGTCTGTCTGAACGCTAGCATTTCTCATGGCCACCGCACAATGTTGAATTTGAGTGCAGTTGATCTCCTTGGTTGGACGAACTGGTAGAAAGAATTCTCAGTTCAGTCTGTCTGTATGTACATTATGGTCCACAACAGATTGTATAAAGGAGTTTAAAGTTTGAAAAGAAACATTACAAAAAATAGGGGGAAATGATTTATGTTCAGGAAAAAAAAAAAGTTTCAAATTTAATCGCACACTATCGAACAATAAATGGTTCTGTTCATATCATGAGAAACAAGAAGAATGTGCTTCGAGTAAGACCAATTTATGGGGGATTGGGTGGGTGGGTGGGTGGGGGGGGGGGGGGGGGGGAGGGGGGGGAGGGGGCATTACGGAAAACACGAGTATGGGAACGGTGCTGCACCGAACCGCTGAGCTTCCAGAGCCCATTTAAGCCCCCTCTTGGAAACAGACTTGGGCAATATTGACGCTGGGAATCGCCGGCCGGGCGTGGAACAACGCTAAGCTGAAGGAAAGAGCTCAGGACAGGAGCTGCTTTTAAGGAGCGTAATATGTTGACTCTTCTCGGCTCGGAGTAAAAGGCATGGGAAGCGGGGGGGGGGGGGGGGGGGGGGGGGGGGGGGAGGTGTGGAGGTGGGGTGTGGGGGGGGGGGCTTAGGTCTGTTTTTTTTTTTCAAGCCAGGTTTCGCCACAGCGCCGCAGAACAGCAACAGATGAATTTCTTAACGCAAGAGACGACAGGCATTCTATACCTGCATTGGAGAAGAGAGCGCAGAGCGACAATATGGCTGACTTGGTCAAAGGTCAAAGTCTTTCAAAGACCATCTGATGAATGTCTGCCCCCCCCCCCCACCCCTTATAACAAACTGGACAGTTGAAAAGATCAGTGTTCGAAAAGACATCATAACTCTTCATTAAAGGAAGCATACAACGCAACCACCAACTCTGGTAGAAACGAGTTGTTGTGCCAGAGACCCTCCTCTATGACAGAACACAGTAGACAGCCTCTCCATCAGCAGTTCCGTACGTCATATCACCATCCAGGACAAACACAACAGTGACAGCAAGAAAGCGTCCACAACGGCCACGCCTGAAGAACGTGATCCCCAGCAAGCATGGGCACAGGCTTTATCTGACGGATCAGCCGTTGATGGATTGAAGAAGAGAAGAAACAGACATGTAATCCGTTTCCCTAAGATACAATAGCAGGCAAAGGCGACCAGAGGCAGACAGAGGCCAGCAGGCCTCCACTGTACCATCAACAGAGCTGAGGTAGAAGCCACGATTCTTGCTACAGACAACC
>JADBJO010016048.1:2500-5000 GCA_016801955.1 Conus betulinus | reverse complement strand
AACACGTCACTTTCATGCGAGAGAATTGTTCAGTTGGCTGCGCTGCCCTCGACAGTTAGTGTGAATGCCAGTTTCTTCTCGTGCGCTGTTCAGAAAGGGCGTTTCTACTGCCTGCACGTATGCATGCCTCGCCCCAAGCGAATGCACGGACCACCGTGTGAGTGTGTGTGTGTGTGTGTGTGTGTGTTGTGTGTGCTGTCAAAGTTGACATGAAGGTTGGTGTACAGCAGCCAACTCGTGACCTACCAGAGACGCAGTAAAAAGAGAAACACGCAGTTTTCATAGCGCATCTGATGATTTCAAAACAGCCGTGAGCTGGCGCTTCCTGGAGCCATTTACTTCCAGCTCTCAAAGCAATGACTTTTAGCAAGTGGACTGATGATAAAAGAAGATGCTGCTGGTGCTTCTCGTGTTGATATGCCTGAGGTTTCTTGCACCGTCATTCTTCGTTGCACGGCTCAACAGGGCGACAAACAGTGACCATTCCTCCTCAAAACACCAAACACAGAACAAATGATGAATAGACGGATGCACAGATACGGAAGATGAGATTCAGTTGTTCTAACAATGATATTATCATCAGAATGGACTCTTTGTTCTGGCCAGTTGGAACAGCTTCGAACAGCAATTTCTGCTACCGCAACCATAACACGTTCAATGCTAGTTGATAAAAACAAAACGAAACAATACAACACAACACAACACAACACAACACACACCACACACAACACACACACACACGCACGCACGCACGCGCGCGCGCGCGCGGGCGCGCACTGACCATTTCAGCCAATCCTACGATTAATCGGTCCGAAATCTGCGGCGAAAAAAAGAGCATTTTCCAAACTCACTTGTCTCTTTTTTGCATTTTGTGTTAAACAAAACAAACAAAAAAAACATTTTGCTTTGCACTGTATTTTGACTTCCTTTTCAGCAACACTGCATTTTGTTTCACTTTTTCATGTCATAATCTTTCTTGCAATTGCTAACAATCACATGAAAAAAGACACATTTTGGAAGGACATATTGGATCAATACTTCACTAGCAAGTGCAAGTTGAAAAACACGTTTTTATATTCGAATTTGTCCGTAGTTTTGACACCCCCACCCCCCCCCCCCCCCCTCTGCTAGACGGTCACACAGTCTATAACGCAAAGCAAAGTTTTATGACCCAGAATAAAACTTCTAACATGCCTGTCAAAATATCTCTGTCCGCTAGATCACAAAAAACACACCCATCAAAGCGTGCCTGCCGCAATTGATTATCCCTCTTTCCATAGTCCCTGGACAACCCTCACAGCCAGTCAGTCCAGCAGGAAGAGGTGGATGCCTTCAATATACGTTATGGGACTCCAACCAGTGAAAGACGAAGACCTGTTCCTGTCCCATCTAATTCCTAAATCGACAAAAAGAATTACAGTCATAGACATGCTGAGCCGTTTTTAAGGATCTCTCTCTCCTCTCTCTCTCTCTCTCCCTCTCTCTCCTCTCTCCTCTCCCCCTCTCTCTCTCGTCTCTCTCTCCTCTTACTCTCTCTCTCTCTCTCTCTCTCTCCTCCTCTCTCTCTCTCTCTCTCTCTTACTTTTGTCGTCGAGAAATGAAGGTGTTATGAATCATTTTTCTATATATCTGTTTAAGTCGTTTAAACGGTGGAGCACTCATAATATGATGCTATTGTATTCATATAAACACCAGGCACATGCTTATATTGATTTGTTACACCAAAGAGCGGGAAAAGTTTTTCATTTAGCTTCGCATGTTGCCCCTTCAAACGGGGCTTTGGTCTTTTTGAAAAATAAAATATCGTTGTCGTTATCTCTCTCTCTCTCTCTCTCTCTCCTCTCTCTCTCTCTCTCTCTAAAACATTTCGTTTTTTAAGGTCTTACTTCGCGTGCGTGACCATGCTCGTTTTAGACTTGAATGTAAATGAATGAATGAATGTAATGAGATCTGTTCACTCATCCCCTCAGGAAGGGACCTAGGCCTGATGAATAAAACATTTGCTCTCTATCTCTCTGTATGTATGTATGTATGTATGTGTGCGTTCGTGTCTACGAGCGTGCGTGCGTGCGTGTGTGTGTGTGTGTGTGTGTGTGTGTGTGTGTGTGTGTGTGTGTGTGCGCGCGTGTGTGTGATCTGGCTTTCCGGCTTCGTCGTCCCCTTTCTATTATTACCTATTGGTTGTTCCAGTTTTGTGCTCTGTCATCATTCGTGCCGAACGTTCCTCTCTATTTCACCCTCTTACAACATACATTGAATTGCAGGCTTTATAGGGACAGATGTGTGTACCAAGTATAAACTCTCTCTCTCTCTCTCTCACACACACACACACACCACACACACACACACACACACACACACACACACACACACCACACACACACACACACAGAGCCGTCAAGCGTGCACACATAAAAAAAACACCATGTTGATTGTACGGTGTGCAAATGGTGTTTTTTTTTTTTTTTTTTTTTTGATTAATGCGACATCTATCACGTGA
>JADBJO010016047.1:26337-41730 GCA_016801955.1 Conus betulinus | reverse complement strand
TTTAGGGCACATCAAAGAAGTACAGAAACATGACCAGAAAAGTATGTGTACCCCTCTCTCTCTCTCTTAACAAAGACCTGGTAAAAGCTAGCAATAGCAATCTTCTTTGTCCTCGTGACCGTTTAAAAGGATCTATGTGTTCCATGATGCATGTTATATTTACGAATTCATTTGTTGAATTTTGCATCTAGTGGTTTCCTCTTGCACCAATCTTTTCAAGAAAATTTCATAGGACAGGCCATTTTTAATCATTCCGAAAGCCTACAAATTCACAAAAGCAGCTTATAGCTTTATTGTGGGGCGAATTTTTTTCTTTCAAAAAGATTATTTTGTTTCCATGTGCTATGAAATTTGACGCTTAGCTAGCAAATTTAAGAGTCTTGGTGAGAGAGAATGGAAACAGCAAAAGTGAAAACTAAGCAAGTAAGAATAACCAACTTTCCAGCCAACCAACCACCAACCGAGTACAGATCAACCAATGAAAGAATATATATATATATATATATATATATATATATATATATATATATATATATATATATATATATATATATTTCTTAGTTAATGACTGATACCAGAAGCAGTGGGACACAGGCATATGACTGAGGACTTACCTGCCACCACAGCAATGACGACAGAAACGAGGAACCACAGCAGTTGCATGTTGCTGGAGTTGAAAACAGCTTGTGGGTGAGAGACTGTTGTCAACAGCTTTGGTTACCACAATCTGGAATGAGAGCACAATTATACACAACTACATTATAGAGAAAGATGTGGTTCGTTCTTGCCGCAATTCTTCCATTTCATGTAGAACAGGACTGTCATGTGACGTTCTGTATTTCACCAGAGAAACGTTTCCTTTTCATAGTTACTTTGGTCACGAACAAGGGGTGACGATACCTGAAGACTGTATGGCAGATTTGGTACTAACATTTCATGATGTCTCTGTTGTAATCTGCGGTTATCTAAATAGCCGTACGTCAACTGTTTCTCCATCTCGGATAATTAACAATACTTTTGGACCCCACTCTTGGAACAACACAGTGCATTCTGATCGCTATTCTCAAGATACATATTTGAATACTTACGGAACATTGTTGCTAAATATGTGTACAACTCTTGACTTCGGATTCTAAACCGGTTCTGCTTCGGCGACCAGGAATTTTGATACACATCCATGAATGAAATGGATGTAATGTCAATGAATATCTTATTTTGTCACACGCTTTGCATGACACTGTTCGTGACTCTTCTGAAAGACATGTGCTTGATCTTATTGAATCTGACCATTTACTTCTTAATCTCGACTTTTCAAATCAGAATATGATTGCTAGAAATGATAACAGTGATATACCAATGATCAAGGAGTTTTGTATGGAAGAGCAGTAGCGTCAAGATTGTAATAGATTGATAACAACATATGAATTGATTCCTATCGATATAAACGGAGCTTTGGATGGGTTGAATGACTGTATAAGAACATATGCTGCTTGCATGAAAAAGATCGTCAGGTGGAACGGGCGAAAATAAGGCGGGATGTTTAAACGTGGAATATAATCGTAACAAGAGAAATGCGTGTAAATCGTTGAAAATATGTTATAGAACCAAGGCCCAGGACATCAACAGCTTGTACATAAGGACCAAGGGAGTATGCAGAAATGTGTTAAGTTCAACACAAGTTCGATACTAATTTATCAGAACAACGTGCAGCATCTCTTCGTCATCAGAAACTCAAGAATAACATTACAATGGATGCACAGTTTCGAAATTGTGAGTCCTTGCTGAACAAAGAGTCACGAAATAATAACTGTGATTACGATTGGCAAGATGTTGAAAATGAATCTATTTCTCTCCCTTTTACAGGAGATGAAATACTGTTTGCTCGTAAAAAAGTAAAAACCGGCAAAACGGTAGGAGCTCACGAAATCATCTAACGAACTAACTAACTAATTAACAAACTGACTGACTAACTGACTTGCTGACTGACTGGCTGACTGACTGACTGGCTGATTGACTGACTAACTAAGCGAGTGAGCGACTAACTAACCAACTACCTAGGTAACTAACCAATCAACCAGTCATCATTCTCAAAACCATCATCGTTTGTGTCTTATTGACATATTAGACTAGATGTTGTAAGAGGCATTCCTACACAGCTCAGCAGCCGCTTAAAAAATTCTTACCTAGTGAAGACAACAAACGGTGAAGGTTTGCAGATGGACTGTTTGTGCATGCGGCAATCTTAGACGTGTTATAGACGTGTGGACACGTACAGTGGAAACCCGCGGGTCGGCTACCTTGCCCACACACAAGCTGGCGCCAGTTGACGTGGCTTACTATTCGGCACGGTTGATGCGATTTGTTTATTCAAAACACAGCTGAGAAGTTCAAAATATCGAATTTTTCATAGTCTATCTGTCTGGGGAGGGGAGGCGTATGACATGGTGCAGATGCTCAGCTTGTCCCCCCCCCCCCCCCCCCTCTCTCTCTCTCTCTCCTCCCCATTTGTATATGTATTTCCTCTTTTCTTCACATCGAAAGTTACGAAGCCATATCTTCATGTGACTACCAAAGTTTACCATTTTACAATTACCAGTTTACCGTTATACAAACAAATCATACTAGTGGTATGTATTCCTAAACTTGGTAATACAACAAAACGAATGTTGAAGTATTCAGCCGCCAGATGAATATAAAAATCATAGAACAGTCAAGCGTTGGCCTACAGGTTTTGTTGTGGCAGGACGACAACAAACAAGCGCAGTAACAAAGATTGGAAGTAAAGATGTAATGTGATGATAAACATGTGTGGGTGAACGATTTCTCAATTACTACGATAATGAACCAAAAAGCATGTGTTGGGAGTGAGATGTGAAAAAAAGTCGATATATATATATATATATAGCTTGCTCTTATGTCTCAGACTGTAGAAATAGTGGGTGATAAGCCTTCGTATCTGCAGTGGTAGATGATTCTGCCTAACTAACAGTATGTGCTTGAGTGGGTGAATGGGAATATAAATGCTTCTCAAAATAACCTTCGGCAAGCTTATAGTCTCCAAAACGGGAAACCGTCTCCAATGGGAAGGAAGTCTCCAATGGGGTGGAAGCTCACTGACATATAACTCCTGGCCAGATACCGATATTTCGAAACCTGATTGTTTCTTCCTCAGTGACCGCGGAAAGTGGTAATTTGACCTCTCTGCCTTTTCGGTTTTAAGAAGAATGCTATACCAGATAAAGGCTGGTGTGTAATACCTTAGTATGTTTGTTGAGTTTTCAATAAAACAACCAAAGGTGCCACCTAAGAAGCAAAAGAAAATCATGAAAGAGCAAAAACAAGCTACATTTTCTTGTGAAAAGTAGAAAATATAAAACGAAAACCTCTTAAGACACAAGTGCTGAGGGCCAGTTCTTGGAATGAATCCGCAAGGGACTAAATTACAATAAAACTAATAAATTCCAAGGATAAGTACCGAGCACCATTCCAGCAACTTACTGAGCAGCTAGGTATTGCAATGACTGCTGTGTTCGCATGTGGGCGCGTGCGGTTGAGTGTGAGTGTGTGTGTGTGTGTGTGTGTGGTGTGTGTGTGTGTGTGTGTGTGTGTGTGATTGTGTATGTATCTAGGTATGTATGTGAGTGCGTGCATCATTATGTGTGAGCGCATGCATAACTGTGTGTTATACTTATGTAATTGGTGTGTATTTATATGCATTATAGTAATGTTTGACAGATGGTGGAATTTGAGTGTGTATATGATATACATGAGGCTGGAAATCATGTAGGGTATATATAGTCTATCAGCACGCTTGTTCCCCATCCCTTTCTCCTCCTCGACGTTTCTGCCCTCCATTTCTCCATCGTCGCAACCGATCCCCCCCCCCCCCCCCCCCCCCCCCCCCTTCCCCCCCCCCCTTCCTCCCCAACATTTCTTTCCCACATTTATTCCCCTACTCCCCTACCCTCACCTATCCTCCTTCAAACCTCTCCCCTCCCTCTCAAACGTACCCATCCACTATCACCACTGCACCCTCCCGCCCCCCCCGCCCCCCCCCCCCCCCCCCCCCCCATTCTCCTCAACATTTCTGCATTCTTTCTCTCCTTCCCCTCTAAACTCCCCTAGGTCTAATTATGTATCCTAGAAACCCCCTACCTTCCTCTCTGTTTCTTTCTGCCTATCCCTATATTTCTGTTTCTGTCTGTCTGTCTGCCTGCCTGTCTGTCTGAATAGATGTCTGTCTCTCCCTCTTTCTTCCCCCCCCCCCCCCTCTCTCTCTGTCTCTCTCTGTCTCGCTTTTTCTCCATCCTTCAAATCCCCCCCTCTCGCCCGCCCCCTCCCCCACTTCCCCCTTTCCACTCCCCCCACCCCTTTAACTACAATATTCGTATCATTGCCCGTCCTCTGTGTGTGTGTGTGTGTGTGTGTGTGCGTGCGTGCGTGCGTGCGTGCGTGCGTGCGTGCGTGTGTGTGTGTGTGTGTGTGTGCGCGTGTTCTTCAATTTAATGAATGAGGATTAGAATGGGAATCGAAAGAAAAAAATGTTAACATGTTATTGCAACCAATAACATAGCTAGAATAACATTTTTAAAAATCAGATGAACGCTTAACGTAACAGGATAATAACATTTAAATGTGAAAATAGAATTATTAAAGGAATCTAAAAATGGTACTCTGAACAAGTCCTAAAACAATGTCACAAATCAAAAGGGGGTTTATCAAAACCTCCTTCAGGGACTTTTCCGAAAAAACAGGCAGATAGGTTTTCATTTTACTGCAGTGGAAAAGTATATGTTCATTGAAATTTTTCCCACGGAAAAACGCATGCGATGTTGGAAGCGAATTTGGTCTTAAAAGCATTAAGTTTAAATCTATAGGCGAGGGAAGCTAAAAGCCTTAGTTGGACAGTTGGCCATACTTAGATATAAAAACATCTTCAAAAACTCGTTTGGTGGTCAGCAGGTGATGAGTGGCCAACATCTTCTTGTTTCTTTCTAAAATGCTTCCAGCAAGCATTCTGCAGTAGGCTATACCCTTCTTTCAGTGATAATGGTATTTCAAATCATATGCTTCATTTGTATAATATGCAGAGTTTTTTAGCTAGTTTATCTGCGGATTCATTGAAATGTATTCCACTGTGTGAAGGCACCCAAAGAAATGTAAGATTACTGCCTCGCAGGATAAGGAAATGCACCAAATGATTAATCTCAAAAATCAAATCTTGTCTCACACTAGAATTTGAATTGCTTAAGGCATACAACACACTGATTTTGAATCGACACAAAAAAGAATTTGAGTCACAGTTTTCGGAAAATCAAGCAAATAATGCAAAGCCATAAGAATAGCAGTTACTTCAGCTGTAAATATTGATCCGTGCTTTCCATATAAGAACCTCTTTTTTGACCTTTAAGTAGGGGGATAGTGAAGCAGCAGCACCAGCTCCGTGATTTTCTAGAACTGAACCATCGGTATAAACTTTGAGATGATTTGGATAATTGAGAAATAAATGCTCCTTCGCAACTGTGCCAATAAAATTTATATTCTCACTTTTCTTTGCATCGGTATAATTAATGTCAAAATGCCCTTTTTGTAATTCCCCCATGGAGAAATAGCACTACATGGATTACTACATTTCACCATATCTTCTAATCGTATTTCTGATTGTTGAAAAGTACCTAGAGTTTCAGTTCTTATTGTTTTCAGACATGATATGTTTTTGGCTCGTTTTGGAAATCAACATCTGATCTTAAGCCAATTTCCTTTTCAACATTGTTTTCACTTAAAGAGCCTTTAACACAAATATTTAGCGATGGCAAGCTGACGGCATTCATTTAAAGGAAGTGCTCCTACCTCTCTATATGTTGCTATTGTTGATGTATGGAAAGGAACCCCTAAGGCCAGTCGAAAAGCTTACAATCCACGCTTTGTAATTTGTTAATAAATATTTTGGAGCAGTGAAAAAAAACCTTCTTGACCATACGTAAGCTTAGAGCGAACAAGACTTACCGCTAGATGTTTTAGTACTCTGGCATCTTGGCTCCAGTATTGCTTACTAATACTTTTAAAAAATTTAAAGTTTTTCTTGCTTTAGTTAATAAGTATTCAAATGTGATAATTCCAATTTAATTTAGAAGTAATATAACCCCCCAAAAACTTTACCCTTTGTTTATATTCCAAAATATCAGAGCCAATATGGAGGGATGGTAAGTTGGGTGGATCAGCACCATTATTAAATAAAACCAGATGAGTTTTTCTCAGTTGATAGAGTTAGTCCATTTTCAAGCAAGTAGTTATTTAGTTTATCTAATTCCATTTGATAAGCTTTTCTATAGTAATTTATATATCTTTTTGGTGACTTCTTTTTCATGGATACATTCATCCGCATGCAAATATCATCTGCATATTGTACTAAGTTAACATTTTTTGACAAACATTGAGGTAGGTCATGAAGTAATATATTAAAAAGATGGGGCGCTATTACCGAACCTTGTGGAATACCCATTGTAGGCATGCGTGTTGTCGAACAGGAATTTCCCACCTTTGTTTGTATGCTTCTTTTTACCAACAAGTCTTTTATGTAAAAGTAGATGTTCCCAGACAAACCAATTTGTTTCAATTTATATAGTAATTTATGATGCCAAACACTATCATACGCCCTTTTTTTATATCAAAAAAAGGTTGCTAGAACATTCTTTCTGCGAGCAAATTGATGCTTTACCTGTGTAGTCAATTTGACAAGATGATCAATGGTTGACCTACCTTTTCGGAAACCGGCCTGGTTTTTTTGGGATCACTTTATTTTTATTACAATAGAATATTAGTCTGTTTAAAACTATCTTTTCCATGAGTTTGCCTACATGCGAAGTTAATGATATAGGTCTGTAATTATTCTTATTATTTTTCGTTTTTCCTTCTTTAGGAATCGGTATTATGATAGAATGTTTCCATATTTTAGGGTTTTGTCCCTGTTCCCAACACTTTTGAAATAAGTCGTGTAGCAACAGTACCCAACTGTCTGGCAAATGTTTAAGTAAGATATTCGAAAATTTGCGTCCATGCCTACTGATGACTTTTATTAGTCAGGGAAAGTATAGTTTCTCTCAACTCACGTGTAGTAATTGGAGCATTGACATAAAGATCATCTTTACGCTGTGGATCTTGATAGTCATAATTTCTTTCTTCATTTTCCCGAAAATCTTATGACTTTTTGGTAATTTGCTTGCATTCATTATATCAGCAAACATATCTACAAATGATTCTGCCTTTTCCGAATTGCTCGGTAATTCATTACCATCAAATTTGATTGGACAGTGTGGCAAATGAACGCCATTTTTCATTTCATTAAACTTTTTCCAGACCCTCTGTAAGTCTTTATGGGTATGTGTTTCATTGGTGCAGAAATTAGACCAATATTCCCGCTTGACTTTTGCAATCGTTCTATTATTCATGACATTTGCTTTCTTCATTGGAGCATGCGTTTTTGGTCCAGGATTTTGTAGGTATGATTTATATTCTTCTGTTTTCTTGTCAACTGCTTTCTGGCATTCATCATTCCACCATACGTTCCCTGCATGTTTATCTGATTTGCGAGCTGCATATTTAGGAATGGCATGATCAGCAGCATCTAGTACTGTTTCTGTAAATTTTGAGTAATAAATGTCTATGTCATCATCTTTAATGCAATCTATGCTTTGTGCACACAAAAAAGCTCTAAATGTTTCCCAGTCAGCAAAGTTATAATTGTATTTAGGAATGACATCTTCATCTCTATCGCTAGATATTTGTTGATCATTGACAGTGGTAACAATGGGTATATGATCACTCCCAAGCGTGCCACAAAGTGGTTCCCATGTGCAATTATGGGCCAAAGCAGGGGTTATCAAAGATAGATCAATGGCAGTGGCTCTATGATTTGCATTGTCTGGAATTCTAGTCACTCTTCCATCATTTAAAAGGTAAAGATTGAGTCTACTATGTTTTCTAAAAATCTGTGACTGGTGATAAAAGTGCAATTTTTCTCCCAAAAAGGGGAGTGTGTGCATTAAAGTCTCCACAAATTAGCCACTTTTTGTTTGGATTTTGTATTGTACGAATCCATTCCGTGTTAATTTCTGTTGGGCCTTTTGGTAAGTAGACAGAAACAACGTTTATTTATAGTTGATCATTAAACTTTAGACTTGCAGCACATGAAAGAATATTAGGATCATTCTTAGGGGCTGGGGGAATCGCACACTGTATACTGTATTTTTTCATTAATGTATATAGCTGTCTCAATATTTTCTGTTTTATTTACTATCTCATGCACTGGTGGATAATAGTAATTTACCAGTTTAGGTAGGCTGTTTTGGTTTACATTCAAAGACTGTAAAATCAGAGCCTGGTAGTTATAAGAAACAAGATGTTCAGTTAAATAAGACAGGTTTGTTTTTACAGACCTGCAGTTCCATTGCAAAACCTTAATGGGAACTGACTTTGGCATGATAAGGGGAAAAAAAAGAAAATGTGAAGAAATTCGGTTGTTTGTTCGAAAATAACACAAATAATCCTCACGTACAATGAAAAATATAACGCGGAGAAAAACACTTAAATTTAAAAAAAAAAAAAAAAAAAAAAAAAAGGGGGGGGGGGGGGGGGGGGGGGGGGAGGTGGAGAGGGTGGTTGTTAGTCAACTAAGTCAACAAAAAATTGTGATAACAATATTTCGCGATGGCAACAAGTCTCAAAAATATAATACGAACTCAGTCAATAGCCAGTCATTGCACTGTTGAAGCTCATACACAGCTGAGACAAGTACTAAGCCTAGACATTTCTTATGGAAATGTGATTTTAGAGGAATCCTCAAGCTCAAGAAGTTCGAACATGTTCCATGGTCTTCCATATCGTGGGTAAGGAGGGCATCTGCGGAGAAAGGCTGTTGGGGTGAATGCCAGTGCTGGTGGTACATGCGAGGAGGAGGGCGTGATGTTCTTCGCGGTCTCTCCCAGAAAATGTCCCTCAGATGTCGGCCTACGTGCCCGCCAAGATGCTGGAACCACGTGGGTTGGGGTGGATGTCATCACTCATGAATTTGCCGTGGGTGGTGAAGTTAGAGTGGTTGATGAAAGAGACTTTCTGCATAGATTGCAAGCCTTCACTTAGAAATGCGTTAAAAAGTTCTCTTTTGACATCCAGTTGGGAGTCACGCACGGGGATGATTTTGCTGACTACAATTTTGATGTTTGGATGGTCAGCAGCGATGTTCTTGATTACTTTTGTGAACTTTTGAGACGTGGTTTTGGGATCTGATGATCTGATGTCATTTATTCCACAATGAACAACAACTGCGTCTATATCTACTGGCATGCCCTCCTGTTTTTCGATTACGGCTGTGGTAAATTTAATAGTTTTTCTGAATATCTTCAGTGGTACGGCATTTACCCGACCGAACGTACAAGCCGTAGGACCAACCCAGTCTCTTTGTTTTGACACCACTGATGACAGAATTCCCCAAAGAATGACTTGTGGAAGTTTTTTCCCTATTGTGGTGCTTTCGAACAGTTTTTTCTGCTTTGACGTCACGCGTGGGCTTACTATCACTGACGTCAATTTTCATCTCTCCAGTTTTGCTTTTGTTCTGTTTTGGTTTGTTTTTTGTTTTTTTTCTGCATTATTTTTGTTCTGCCCGATGTTTTTGGTGCAGGGGTCAGTTGAGCAGTTCTTGCAGCATCCGCGAAAGTTTTCCCGGCTTCGTACGGAAACTAGGGAGTTCAGCAGAGGGGCATGTTCAGTCTTCTTTGGTTCTTCTTGTAAGACTTTTAGACTCGGCATTAAGTTTTTTAATCGCATCGGTTTGCAATTTTACTGTCTTTTCTAGATTCTCAATACGCTCGAAAAGCGAATGAATCATTATCGAAACAGACTCACTAACCTCCGTCTGGGTGCTGATTTCTTTTGTTTCTGTCTTCATTTTGTCTGGAGATGTAGATGGTACCTCAGCCATGGAGCTCTGGGCCTGGGCTGGAGTTCCAACGGTCCCAGCACATCTTTGCTTGCATTTTTAATGTTCACACCTTTTTTGGTGCCGTCTCTTCTTTTTCTTTTAACGACACTCGTTAGGCGATCACCCAAACTTGTTGATCTTGTCAGCATAGGCATAATGCCTCAGATCTGCAGAAACTTCAGCAGGTGAAATTACTTCAGCTGAGCTATCTCCACCATCTTGAAAGTGTGTGTGTGTGTGTGTGTGTGTGTGTTCGTTCTACGCAGGAGCTCGTGCGTTCGGGTGTTTGCGAGCATGTACACATTGACTTGAGCTCAGAACAATAATGGTCTCTCGCGCGTGGTCTCCTTTTCTTCATCCCCCATGAAAACAGGCACCTGGTGGAAGTTTTTCTTTTGCTGTTTTCTCTGAACGTGGAACCCCACCCCCCCCCCACCCCTCCAACTCTCTCTCTCTCTCTCTCTCTCTCTCTCTCTCTCTCTCTCTCTCTCCTCTCTCTCACGTTGCATATGTCAAGATCGTGGTCTGTGGTCTTACGCATTTCCAGATATGCTGCCTGACTAACATGAGACACGTGGTGCTTGAAAAAAAAGGTTGGAATCAAAAGTTACAACGAGATTACGAGCCTGGGATGAGAGTTAATTATCGGAACTTCAGATACTGATGAATTTTTTTTTTTCAGTCACCTTATTTTTTCCTGTTGCGCGGGTGGACGGTAAAGGGTTAACAAGTTAATAGAATGCTGTGGAAAGGTGATGATGAGGTGCACTTTTTCAGATGTAGAGTGTTGAAATGGAAAGTCAGACCGGACTTTGACGTTGGGGGGAGACACTCTCTGATGATAGTGGAAATGCCGCCACCACATGAGGGACGGGGGAAAGACAGAGTGTAGTATCCTGGTGGGGCCAGTCCTGTGCATTTGCTTCATCGCCCTGAGGATGTGGCCGTGATTCCGTGATGCAGAAAAGGTCAGGGGCATTGTCCAGAATCAAAGAGTTTATGGCAGGTATCTTTTCTTTCTTTGCTGCGGACTGGGCGTTAAAAGAACACACAGACACACATGGAGCAGAAGTACTCTGGTTTTGGGGGCGAGTCTTGATTCGGATCAGGTTTTCAAAGTTGACACACGAAGATTGTTTTCTTGGCATTCTAGGGGACACAATCGCCGGAGTTGTGTTGTTTACGTCTGCCACCTCGTCGAGTGCGCTTGCGTGGCCTGGCGTAACCAATGCCGAGTTCGCGGAGTCGAGAGGTCAGGGCAGAGGTCAAAGGCGCAGCACTCACTGACAACAGTTGACGCGTGTGTACTGAATTGAAACACACTGACCTGTCACAGCACGATGCCGCAGCTCACTGAAAATCCATGCAGGTTGCACGTGCGGGTAGATGGCGGCCGTTGAAAGTTTGACGCAGGAATGCATGTAAAAAACAAACGTCCAAAACACGTTCAGTCTAACAAACAAGGGGAGCACTATACCACCACATACACATTGTCCAGTCCATCATAAAACTCATACACAAAATCACAACAATGCGTAACGTCCAGACGTCAAAAAATCCACGATACACGGGAGCGAAATGCACTCAGCCTGTAAGGCGTTGTGAAAAAACCCCTCACTGTACGATGTGGGTCCAGACATTATTGTATGCTTTGATTTCCAAGAATTTCAGAACTTGGTAAGAACTTAAAGAAGAATGGACAGGACAGGACCTGCCTGTAGATACTGTGGTCAAAGTCTGCTTGACATGATCTGCTTCACAGACATGCAGATGGGACGCTAACAAGGAACCAGTATACGCTTGGAAAAGAGTGATTATCATCATCTTTTGTCATTACAAGTTTCATTCAATGCTTCTTTCATGTCACAAATCACGTTAAATTCTTACTGTCCATAGCTGTTGCAAAGAGGCTGGGACAGCCTGCAAACTATCTGACTGGGGACTTTTTGCAGAGTCCAGTTCATCTCTACTGCATCGATAGCAAACATCGCAGTATGTGCTTAAGAGTAATGTGGGTTAGCCAGATTGATCCTTAGACAGCTCAAGTTTTCTTCTTAGGCTAACAAGTGCTTGCCATCTATGTCCTCAAGGAGGAAAAACACACCTTTGCGCTGCAGGCAGTTCAGTATCCTGCGTCACGTGGCACCCTATTGATTGACTGGTGTTTGATTGACGTCTTCTGCCCTTGAACACCACTCAAGTTTTTTTTCCACAGGCTAACAAGTGTTTTGCCATCTATGTTCTCAAGGAGGAAAGCATCTTTGCTCTGCAGGCAGTTCACATATCCTGCCTCACGTGGCACCATTGATTGACTGGTGTTTGATTGACATCTTCTGCCCTCATCGACCACTCAAGTGTTTGTCATCCCTCTATATCTCCAAGGAAGCCTCTCTGCTCTGCAGGGTTTAATTGACCCTTGCTTCATGTTGCAGCAAATCGACTGACGTCAGTTGGACTCTTCCTCATTCTCCACGATTTGACTGGTGTCAGGTGCGCTCGTAGACTCTCTCTCTCTCTCTCTCTCTCTCTCTCTCTCTCTCTCTAACAGCAACTTCTTAGGTAATAGATAGATAGGTATATATATATATATATATATATATATATATATATAATATATATATATATATATATATAGACAGACAAACGTAGATAGATAGATAGATAGATAGATAGATAGATAGAAAAGCAGACAGGCAGATGTGTGCCTGTGTGTGTGTACAGTGAGTTTAGAAAAGCTATGAGCATAAAATTCCGAAATTATTTGAAGTAACCATCGCAAGAACGGATAAGCCAGAGGCACACGCGTACCTTTCTGTTCTCCTCCACAAAGCGTATAAGCATAAAACAAATCTGCGTGGTCACGATGCATACTCTGCTGATTGCGGAATTATGTTGGGTGTTTGGGGCCTTCGTTGGAGGTAAGACTGTGGATGAGAAACTCTAATAAAATTTTCTGCATTGATGCTTTGTTTAGGCTGGTTTACCAGACATCCTTGGTTGGTGGCAAACATGAATAAAGAAGCAGTAGACACTGAGAGCTTCATTAAAATGTCATAGATTGTGTAGAATTGACTAAATGAAGGCAGTTATAGGCTAAAGTGTGTGACAGTGTTTCAGTACTAAATGAATGAGTTTAGAAATTGGGGTTGAGAGCAAACAATTTTTTACAAATGATTATGGCAATATAATCTGTGGTATGATTTCTGAAGAAAAATTGCAAAGAATTGACTTTCACCGTTAAAATAGGTTGTTTCAATGTAATGATTAAACAAAATGAAAAAGAGTATCATTTCATCATTTCATGGGCTGACAAGTCAATAAGCAGGTGTTGAATATGAACATTTATCCAACTGTTCTGAAATCATTTTGAAAGCTTAAATTCAAACATTGTATTGAATCGTTTCCACACATGTACATATAAAAGCCATTATGAGGAAGGAAATGATGTACACAAACAAAACAAAGTGAAAAAGGAAATGTTATCGTAGTTTTAAACGAATATGGCTGTTTCGTAATTCATATTTGTATAATATATTAATAAACACCTCCTGAGTCAATTCAAATGATTTGTTGTAATGTTGTGTACGATCACGCGCGCGCGTGTGTATATATATATATATATATATATATATATATATATATATATGTGTGTGTGTGTGTGTGTGTGTGTGTGTGTGTGTGTGTGTGTGTGTGATATTCATGATTCACTGAACAGACGCCAAAACAAGGACGCGCGCGTGCACACACACACACACACACAAAACACGCACGTGGGCGCGTGCGCACGTGCATACACACAAACAGAGAAAGGGAAACGCTCGTGCACACGAGCTTACACACACATACTCACACAGATTCGGATTCGGATAGTTTTATCATGCAAAGGTCATTGCCCCTCATGATGGGGTACACTTTTCAGTTGAAAAAAAAAATTACAAAACTTTACATCTTTCTTTGAAACTATACACAAACAGTCATATACGCACACATATTCAAAGATATTTTTAAAATGTGTGTTTAAAAGTCGTGAAACTGAGGCTTATGAAAGTTATGTTATCGAGCTAGATATCACAGAGGATTCTGACCAAATTCTTAATGAGGGTATCAGGAAGGATAAAGTAGAGACAGCCGTCACTAAACTGAAGCCAGGTAAATTATGTGGGGTTGATGGTGTGTCCGCCGAGATGTTGAAAGCAGGAGCTCATAACGCCACCAAGTTCCTTGTTAAATTGTTCAATGTCTTGTTTAGTAAAGGTGTGTATCCAAAAGAATGGGCTAAAGCAATCATAACACCCATTCATAAAAAGGAGATAGAAACCAAGCAAACAAGTATAGAGGTGTTTCACTTATTAGTACAATCAGTAAATGCTATTCCTCAATTTTAAATGCAAGGTTATACAAATGGCTGGAAGAAAATAAAATGATTTCAGAGTCAAGCAGGATTTCGTAAGAATTACTCTACTGTGGATCAGATTTTCAATCTTCACTCTATTGTTCAGAAGTGTACGAGCAAAAAAGGCCAGAAATTATATGTTGCTTGTGTTGACTTTCAAAAGGTCTTTGATTCTGTGAGCCACGACAAGCTTCTTGAATGTTTGAGGAATCAAGGTATCAGACGAAAGTTTTTTTTTAGTTCGTTACATGTCATGTATTCTTCCCTGTTATCGTGTGTCAGAGCTAACTTTGATTATTCTGAGTGTTTTCAATGTCCAATTGGTGTCCGACAAGGTTGTGTATTAAGCCCTACCTTATTTTCAGTTTTCATAAATCAATTAGCAGAGTACATGTCTGAAAGAGGAAGACACGGAGTTCACTTGATGCCCAGATATTATGGAACTGTTTATTCTACTTTTTGCAGACGATGTGGTTTTAATTTCAACGACACCCGTAGGTTTACAAAATCAATTGAACTGTTTAAAATCATGCTGCGACAATATGACACTTAATGTAAACAAAGACAAAACAAAAATAATGGTATTTAGAAAAGGTGGTTTTCTGGCAAAACACGAGCAATGGTTTTATGATGGGGCACAACTAGAAGTTGTAAACAGTTACTGCTATCTGGGTTACAATTTTTCTACAAAACTGAGTCACAAAAAAGGTACAGACCATTTAGCAACCAAGGGGAAAAAAGCAGTTTTCTTTCTGAATAGAGCTTTCAACAAATACAACGAAATCGACTGCCAATACATATTTTACGATATTGATGCAAAAAATAAAATCAATATTATTGTATTCGTCTGAAATATGGGGATATCCAAGGCTCGATAGCTTAGAAAAGGTCCACCTAATGGCATGTCAAAGATTTTTAGGGGTCCCTAGTCGAACACCAAACAAATTGGTATATGGAGACTTAGGCAGATATCCTATATTTGTTACTTCCTATGTTAACTGTGTTAGATACTGGATACGAC
>JADBJO010016047.1:16337-21337 GCA_016801955.1 Conus betulinus | reverse complement strand
CTCATCATCACTGGCCTTTCTCACAGGCCTTCATCACTGGCCTTTCTCACAGTGTCCCCATCATCACTGGCCTTTCTCACAGTGTCCCCATCATCACTGGCCTTTCTCACAGTGTCCCCCATCATCACCGGCCTTTCTCACAGTGTCCCCATCATCACTGGCCTTTCTCACAGTGTCCCCATCATCACTGGCCTCATCACTGGCCTTTCTCACAGTGTCCCCATCATCACTGGCCTTTCTCACAGTGTCCCCATCATCACCGGCCTTTCTCACAGTGTCCCCATCATCACTGGCCTTTCTCACAGTGTCCCCATCATCACTGGCCTTTCTCACAGTCCCCATCATCACACCTGGCCTTTGTCCCCATCATCACTGCCCTTTCTCACAGTGTCCCATCATCACTGGCCTTTCTCACAGTGTCCCCATCATCACTGGCCTTTCTCACAGTGTCCCCATCATCACCGGCCTTTCTCACAGTGTCCCCATCATCACTGGCCAGTGTCCCCATCATCACTGGCCTTTCTCACAGTGTCCTTTCTCACATCCCCATCATCACTGGCCTTTCTCACAGTGTCCCATCATCACTGCCTTTCTCACAGTGTCCCCATCATCACTGGCCTTTCTCACAGTGTCCCCCATCATCACTGGCCCTTTCTCACAGTGTCCCCATCATCACTGGCCTTACAGTGTCCATCATCATCACTGGCCTTTCTCACAGTGTCCCTATCATCACTGGCCTGTCCCATCATCACTGGCTTTTCTCACAGTGTGTCCCCTGTCATCACTGGCCTTTCTCACAGTGTCCCCATCATCACTGCCCTTTCTCACAGTGTCATCATCATCACTGGCCTTTCTCACAGTGTCCCTATCATCACTGGCCTTTCTCACAGTGTCCCTGTCATCACTGGCCTTTCTCACAGTGTCCCCATCGTCACTGGCCTTTCTCACAGTGTCCCCATCATCACCGGCCTTTCTCACAGTGTCCTCATCATCACTGGCCTTTCTGACAGTGTCCCCATAGTCCTTGCTGGCCATGTTCCCATCCTTCGTTTTCTCACCATGTCTTCACCCATTGTTCGCTTCTCATGATGTCTTCATTCATTCATGTCTTCATTCTTTTCCATAATGGAAACATTCATCTCTCCTTTCTCATAATGTCCTCATTCATCCTTTCTTTCTCATTGTGTCGTAATATATCTTTCATATCTCATTGTGTCCTCATCCATCTTTCCTTTCTCATAATCCTCACTCATCCTTTCTTTCTCATTGTGTCGTAATATATCTTTCATTTCATATCTCATTGTGTTTCTCATCCATCTTTTCCTTTCTCATAATGTCCTCACTCATCTTTCTTTTCTCATTGTGTCGTAATATATCTTTCATATCTCTCATTGTGTCCTCATCCATCTCTCCTTTCTCACAATGTCCTTTTCAACCTTTTCTGTCTCCTGAGGTCTACGTCCATCTTTCCTTTCCTGTGATATACACGTCCATGTTTTCATTCTCTTTACATCCACTTCAATCTTTCCTTCATCATGATGTGGAACGTAATCTGTACTTTCTAAGGAAGTCCACACTCATGCTTTCCGTTTCATGATGTCAGCACCTTTGTGCCTTTCTCATGATGTCCTCGTTAATCTCTCCTGTCTCACGATGTCCACACCCATCTTTCCTTTCTCACGATGTCCACACCCATCTTTTCTTTCTCACGATGTCCACACCCCCATCTTTCCTTTCTGATAGTGTCCTCATCCATCTTTCCTTTCTTATGATGTCCACGATCATCATTCTGTCTCACGATGTCCACACTGATCCTTCCTTTCTCATGAAGTCCCACACCCATAATTTCTTTCTTCTTATTCATTCATTTCTCGTGATGTCCTAATCTATCTTTCTATTCTCATCATGTCCAGATCCAGCTTCCCGTTGTCCAGGTGTCCTCATCCCATCTGTACATTTCATAATGTCCTGTCCTCATCCCATCTGTACATTTCATAATGTCCTGTCCTCATCTGTACATTTCATAATGTCCTGTCCTCATCTGTACATTTCATAATGTCCTGTCCTCATCCATCTGTACATTTCATAATGGCCTGTCCTCATCCATCTGTACATTTCATAATGTCCTGTCCTCATCCATCTGTACATTTCATAATGTCCTGCCCTCATCCATCTGTACATTTCACAATGTCCTGTCCTCATCTGTACATTTCACAATGTCCTGTCCTCACCTATACATTTCATAATGGCCTGTCCTCATCCATCTGTACATTTCATAATGTCCTGTCCTCATCCATCTGTACATTTCACAATGTCCTGTCCTCATCCATCTGCACATTTCATAATTTCCTGTCCTCATCCATCTGTACATTTCATAATGTCCTGTCCTCATCCATCTGTACATTTCATAATGTCCCTGTCCTCATCCATCTGTACATTTCATAATGTCCTCATCCATCTGTACATTTCATAATGTCCTGTCCTCATCCATCTGTACATTTCATAATGTCCTGTCCTCATCCATCTGTACATTTCATAATGTCCTCATCCATCTGTACATTTCATAATGTCCTGTCCTCATCCATCTGTACATTTCATAATGTCCTGTCCTCATCCATCTGTACATTTCATAATGTCCTGTCCTCATCCATCTGTACATTTCATAATATCCTGTCCTCATCCATCTGTACATTTCATAATGTCCTCATCCATCTGTACATTTCATAATGGCCTGTCCTCATCTGTACATTTCATAATGTCCTGTCCTCATCCATCTGTACATTTCATAATGTCCTGTCCTCATCCATCTGTACATTTCATAATGTCCTGTCCATCTGTACATTTCATAATGTCCTCATCCATCTGTACATTTCATAATGTCCTCACCCTTGTTTAGTTTTTCTCAGGGTGTCCATCTCCGTCTTTCCTATCTCACGATGTCCACATTCATCTTCCCTTTCTGTTGATGTCCACAGCAATCTTTCCTTTCTCATGATGTCTACTTCCATCCGTCCTTTCTCACTATCTTTGCTAGTTATGATGTCCTTTGTATTTTACCTTCTGTCTAAGAGGCACATTCGGGTTATCTTTCTCTTTTCCTTTCCTTTCTTATGATGTCATCATCTGTCTTTCCACACTCAGGATGACCCCCCCTCCCCCACCCCTCCCGTTTGGTATGGTTTCATAATCCATTTTACTTGTTTTTGGTTTCCTTATCGACCTTTCGTTTCTTCTCATGGCCTCGTATCTTTCTTTTTCCATGATGTCCTTACCCATCTTTTCTTTCAATCTGGATGTTGCTGTTTGTCATTGCCTTCTTCACAATGTTGTCATTTATCTTCCTTGCAGTTTGCGATTTCAGGGCTGTCCACTGTGTATACTTGTTTGGATAGTTGCACTGACCAATTCGGGCCTGTTAATTTTTTCCCCCAGTAGTTGTTCAGACTGGTACGTTGGCTATATTAGGGCTATCTACTCATAGTAGGTGTTTGGATAGACATATTCAGATGTAATAACAACATGCGCCTTAACGTAGTGACAGATGAGGATATCTATTTCAGCTTGCATGTGTGTGGGCGGGGAAGGTGGAGCACGGGAAAGGAGGAGAACAGCGCATTAAAATGGGCGGTGAAAATGACAATTTTTATGTCGATTGGAACTTCAAACTGCGAGCATGTTGCATCACTGCTGGGGCCAACCAGGCACCTTGTTGTTTTCGATGTAGGGTATCCGTTCATATCTGGCACCATACTCTTTTCGGTGTGGGGTATCCGTTCATATTTAGCACCATGTTATTTTTTGGGGAGGATATCCATTCTTACTTGGTACCATGTTATTTTCTGTGTAAGATATTCGTTCATATCTGGCATCATATTATTTTTAGTGTAGGGTATCCGTTCATATTTGTTAAGATGTTACTTTCGGTGTAGGATATCCGTTCATATTTGTTACAATGTTAATTTCGGTGTATAATATCCGTTCACATTGAGCACCATGTTACTTTCGGTGTGAGATAATCAGTTCACGTTTGGCACCATGTTACTTTCGGTGTGAGATAATCAGTTCACATTTGGCACCATGATACTTTCGGTGTGAGATAATCAGTTCACGTTTGGCACCATGTTACTTTCGGTGTGAGATAATCAGTTCACATTTGGGTGTGACCATGTTGCTTTCGGTGTGAGATAATCAGTTCACATTTGGCACCATGTTGCTTTCGGTGTGAGATGATCAGTTCACATTTGGCACATGTTGCTTACTTCGCGCACACCTAGCACCGTGTTACCATCTGTGTAACATGGAGACCTCCCATGCACACCTAGCACCGTGTTACCATCTGTGTAACATGGGACCTCTCCCCTATGCACACCTAGCACCGTGTTACCATCTGTGTAACATGGAGACCTCCCATGGTACACCCAGCACCGTGTTACCATCTGTGTAACATGGAGACTTCCCATGCACACCTAGCACCGTGTTGTTTTTCTTTTCTGTCCTATAGTGTGTAATCCGTATAATAGTGTGTATAATAGTGTGTATATCCGTGCGTTCCTTGCAACATGCTACTTAATTCGTGATGTCTAGTGTATCCGTGCGTTCCTTGCAGCATGTTACCTGATCAGTGATGTCTAGTGTATCTATGCGCACTCGGCATCATGTCACTTTCTCCGTAAGGTGTGGGACATCCAGTCCACACCCGGCACTGTCACTTTCTCCGTAAGGTGTGGGACACCCGGTCCATAAACGGCACTGTCACTTTCTCCGTAAGGTGTGGGATCCATACCCACTTTCCATAAGGTGTGGCACTGTCACTTTGTCTCCGTAGGGTGTGGGACACCCGTCCCATAAACGGCACTGTCACTTTCTCCGTAAGGTGTGGGACACCCGGTCCATAAACGGCACTGTCACTTTCTCCGTAAGGTGTGGGACACCCGGTCCATAAACGGCACTGTCACTTTCTCCGTAAGGTGTGGGACACCCGGTCCATAAACGGCACTGTC
>JADBJO010016047.1:0-11559 GCA_016801955.1 Conus betulinus | reverse complement strand
CAGATGGTATTAGAAAAGGCTCAAGACTTGTGAATACCCTGTTACTTGGACTAAAAAAAAGTTGATGTTATCGAATAAAGAGCGATAAGGCGATAAGGCAGGGGGGGGGGGGGGGGGGGGGGGGGGCGGGGGGCGTCGTCACATGGTATCAAATACGTACAATGACTCGTGAATGCTCTTTCACGTGGGACTTAAATAAAAAAGTTAATGTTATCATTTAATTCAGGGGTTAAAAAACCAGCTAACAGGGCCACTGGCGCAGTCAGATGGTATTTAAATACGCCCAATGACTCGTGAATGCTCTGTTAGGTGGACTTAAAAAAAAGTGAAAGTGATTATTGAAACAGGGAAGGGGGATGCGGGAAGATCCCCACCGCTAACACGGGCCAATGGCGCAGTCAGATGGTATTGAATACGCCTAATGACTCGTGAATGCCCTGTTGCGTGGACTAAGAAAAATAGTTGACGTAATCCGAGAATGAAAGGTGAAAAACCTCTTCTCTCTCCCACCTGTAGCAGGGCCAAATGGCGCAGTCAGATGGTATTGAATACGCCTAATGACTCGTAAATGCCCTGTTGCGTGGACTAAAAACAATAGTGGTAATCATCTAATAAAAGGGACGAAGGTCAGGGGTGGGGGGTGGGGTGGGTGGGGGAGCTACACCGCTAGCAGGGCCAATGGCGCAGTCAGATGGTATTAAATACGCCTAAAGGACTCGTGAATGCCCTGTTACGTGGACTTTTAATGTTATCACTTAATTCAGGGGGTAAATACCAGCTAACATGGCCAATGGCGCAGTCAGATGGTATTAAATACGCCTAATGACTCGTGAATGCCCTTTTACGTGGACTTTAATGTTATCACTTAATTCAGGGGGTAAAAATACCAGCTAACATGGCAAAATGGCGCAGTCAGATGGTATTAAATACGCCTAATGGACTCGTGAATGCTCTGTTACGTGAACTTAAATTTATCACTTAATTCGGGGGGGTAAATACCCAGCTAACAGGGCCAATGGCGCAGTCAGATGGTATTAAATACGCTAATGACTCGTGAATGCTCTGTTACGTGAACTTAAATTTATCACTTAATTCAGGGGGGGGGGGAAATACCAGCTAACAGGGTCAATGGCGCAGTCAGATGGTATTAAATACACCTAATGACTCGTGAATGCTCTGTTACGTGACAATGGGGCTAATGTTGCCATATCAGTAAGGGTAAATTGACATAGCTACATACAGAACACAAGGGAAAAAATAGTAATGTAACTGCTGAAAGCACGCGTGTGGGGTCAGATGACCATCGCCAGCTCAGGCCGGGGTCACGGACGTCTAGAACCTTGGAGAGGTGGCACCCTGTGTTGGTCCCGAGAGGAAAGGGGGAGCCAAAGAGCCCAGAGAGGGCGGGTCGGCGGAACTGCCGTTTGAAGGCGGGTGGGGTTTGGCGGGGGGGTTGATCTTTGGTGCTGGGGTTCGGGGGTCGTCTGTCAAGGGGGGGTTTTGTTTTGTTGGAATCTGTCTCAAAGGGAGGATGAGGGTGTTGAAGGTGGATCGGAGAATAACTGAGGAGAAGGTCTGGTGGTCCTGAAATAGAATCTGCGAGTGCATGTGCTTAAGTACACGCGCGCACACACACACACACACACACACACACACACACACACACGCGCGCGCGCGCGCGCGCGCGCGCACGCACGCACGCACGCACACGCGCGCGCGCGCACGCAAACAAACACACACGCACACAAACACATATACTTAAATACACAGGCGCACACACGCATACGCATGTACGCGCACACACACACACACACACACACACACACACACACACACACACGCACGCGCGCGCGCGCGCGCGCGCGCGCGCACACACGTGCGTATGCATTCACATATACTCACACGCATGTACACACGCACGCGCGCACGCACACACACACACACACACACACACCACACACACACACACACACACACACACACACACGCGCGCGCGCACGCACACACACACACACACACACGAGCGCGCGCGTGCGCACACATGCAAGCACACATACATGCACGCTGGCACACACGCACGCATGCGCGCGCACACACACACGCGCGCGCACACACACACACACATGCACGCGCGTGCGCACACGCGCGCGCGCGCGCGTGCATGTACGCACGCGCACACACTCGCACGGACACACACACACACACACACACACACACACACACACACACACACGCACGCACACACACACACACAATCGCTTTCTCTTTCTCTCACATACACATTTACACTCACACTCACACACACACACACACACACACACACACACACACACACACACACATACACACACACGCGCGCGCGCGCGCGCGCGCACGCCTGAATGCACTCACGCACGCTCACTCACATACACGCGCGCGCGCACACACACACGCGCGCACACACATACACACACACACACACACACACACACACACACACACACACACACACACACACACACCTCTTGCACGCAAACAAATGCACGCACATGCACGGACAGACACATACACATGCGCAAACACACACATACACAAAATTACGGAGAAATGCACGCACGCGCGCACACACATGCACACACATAGAAACACATGCACACATACTTTTAGACACACACACACACACACACACACACACACACACACACACACACACACACACACGTGCATACACCCCTGTACAGAGTATATCGGAGAGTGTGAGAGACAGACAGACCATGACAGAGGGCATCCCGCACTTGAACTTCAAGGGTCATGCAACTTCCCCCCTCCTCTTCCCGTTTCCCTTCAGTTCACCCTACACCGCTGTCCATTTTCTCCCTTCCGTGCGCGCGCGCGCGCACTCACGCATGCACACACGCACATACAGAGGAAAGCACGAGCGCGCATGCGCGCGCGCGCACACACACACACACACATATGAAGACACACAGGAACGCACACTCGTGCATACACACACACACACACGCGCGCGCACACATGAAGACACACACACACACACACACACACACACACCACACACACATGAAGCCACACACACACTCTCTCTCTCACTCACTCACACACACACACACACACACACACACACAACACAACACACACACACACACACACACACACACACACACACACACACACACACACACACACACACACACACACACACACACACACACACACACAAACACGTGAAGACACACAGGAACGCACACTCCTGCACACACACACACACACACACACACACACACACACACACCCATGCAGCAGCAGAGACCATATGGGCACTCCTCCTTTTGCGGTCAGTATCAAATCTGCAAGCAGCTGTGCTGTAAGCGAATTGTTAATATATTTTTGTTCTCCTGCGATTCGAGGAATTTTTTTTTAAGTCTTAGACGTCACATGTTCTAAATCTACAGGTTGCACATGTTCCTGATCACTTTGCTCTGTCATGTCGAACGTCTTTGGTCTTTCGAAGTAGTCCTGCCTATCGTTTAACTGGTGCTTCTAGCTTCTATCTCATTAACTAAGAGCCCACTTAATCCCTTCATAACGTCTGCCCCCCCCCCCCCCCCCTCCCCGTCTGCCCCCGGCCCCCTCCAGTGCCCTCATGGTTCCTTGTTCAGGGATGCGACCCCCAGTTCCTTTCTTTCTATGAGTAAAACAGAAGTTCACACCATCCTGGAGGAAAGAACATTTGAGGTCCCACGAAACTCATTCCTGCACTAGCTTACATTTACCAAGTGTCCTGAAAAAACAACTTTCCTACATTGCCGACATGTGAACGCAGTTCTCCTGTAAAGATTTTCTATCACGCTTTTCTAAACCTGCTTGACCGTCTCTTTAATGTGTTTACTGTTCACCTCGTCATCTTGGTCATCCAGTGAGCCAGTCTGCAGCACGCGTCTGACCTGGAACTCGTCTTGTACAGTGGAGATCCCATGCCAGTTGAACGGGTAGGGATGTGGTGGGGGTATGGCTGTTTTTAGCATCAACTGTGTTCTAGTCTTCTTGCGATATTGTGCTGGTAGTTTTCTTTTTTTTTCTTTCGACTTTTAAGCTTCTTTTTTTTTGATTCCGTTACTTCACTGTCGTTTCCTATTCCTCTGTTACCCTTCATCTGTACGGTGTTTTAAACACTCTGCGTACTTGTTATTCTAAGTCGCCCCATAGAGAATGCAGGGAGAGAGAGAGAGAGAGAGAGGAGAGGGAGAGGGAGATAGAGAGAGAATGAGGATCTTTCAGTGTAAATTGTGCCAATTACTTAAAGAGAAATCCGATGCCAGTAATTTTTTTTTTTCTTTTGTGTCACTTTGCGTCCTTGACTTTGCGTCTTTTTTTTTTTTTAAGATTCGGGGTTTAAATCTCTTCGATGTGCTGTTGCCGACCGCTTTTCTGTGTTTTCTAGTCTATTTGATCTTCGTATGATCTGAAAAGCGTTTTTTTCTTTGTTGATCAACTTTGTAAGACCCAAGTTGTACCTTGTAATCTGGTGACTAGGTGGTAAGAGCTGAACCACTGGATTTGCTGCCCATTCTGCGGGGCAGTTCACTAAACAGGGAGTTTAACGTATCTTTGCTGCACTGGAATTTTCTCAAAAGGATCTCTTTTAATCGGTTTTAAAAGAAAAACTCTGAGCGAAATGATGAGAGTGGTTGGTGCACCTAACATGGCTTAGTTTTACCCCAGTGAAGGACAGCGGCATGGAAATTGACGTTAGGAACAAGTGTACCTATACACCGTTCGTAAATCTGAGTTGATTTGCTTGCTTGTGTTTTGCTGGGGTGCCTGGTGACATCCCTGAAATGCTCTCTGTGGTCTGCTCGAGCTCTGCCTGAAACATTGTCCCGTGCGCATCTCCGATACTGCCATTTCAGTGCTGTTTTTGATAACAATTTCAGCATTGGTTCATTTAGTTCTCCTCAAAGCGCTGACATTGCTCTCTCGGTGATTGTGGAGCCGGCATGCCAAGACTGTTGTTTTTTTTCGCCACACATCCCGACGAGCACAGTCTGACAAGACTGACCTTCGTTTGTGTCCAGCCATCCAAAGTCCGATGATGTTGGGAGCTGTTGCTTTTTTGTAAACGACACTTTCCTCTTAAACTGATACGTGTTACACACGGGTGCGCGCGCCTACACACACACACACACACACACACACACACACACACACACACACACACACACACACAGTTTTCTGACGTTCTACGTTCCACGTGCTATGTTCACTTCTTGCGTGGTATTCTTGCTTAAAGGTTAACTTCGTTTAGCACCCTGTACCATAGGTCAGGTCAAGAGACAGGCTGCCATGTCACTGCCCCCTGATTCACCGTTTCGTTTCTGGAGGTCGTCAACACCGTATGTTTTTTCTTTTCTTTTTTGTTTTTCAGTGACCAAGTTTCTGCTCCAGGCTGAGTTTGCCTTTGTTTCCGAGTTCTCCAGGCTTTGTGCTGTTCTTTCTTTCTGAGTGTAACCAAGGTGCAGCTCAATGTTACTCTGTTGCCGTTACGTGAAACTCTTCGCTTGTGACACCGCCCTCAGTATTCAACAGTTTTTTTCATTGCTGCGATTTCTCTTGTGATACCGCTAGTAGTATTCAACAGTATTTCGTTGCTGAGATTTCTCGCGCATCTGTCAAACTGGTATTAAAGTCAATTCAGTATAGACCATGCGCAGAGAAGTGACAACCGATCCGTGTTCGGAGTGACGTCATTACTCGGGTAGAGCCTGGGCACTCGCCAAGGTGGTAAGGCAGACGTGATAACCGCGACAGTAAGGCCGGTCAGAGGGGTGGGGGATGGAGGGAAAGGGAGGGATGGTGGAGGGTTTATGCAACATTACACCCGATACCATCAGAACATCAAGACATGAGGCTGCAGGTGTATATGAACTGGTCTTGTAATGGACTGAGTGCTGTACTTTAAGCTTACTGTTTAATGCGGTAGATATGAGTATTGATGGGAAAGGGTGGGGTTGGGGTGCCTGAAGCAACTATGCCGAATCACGTAAATTAAAAGAATCTTGGCCTTTTTATCAATTAGTTTTAATCCATACGAGTTTTGAGTCTCTTGTCTCGTTATCAACTGTCATTTTTTGAAATTTGTGTATGCTTACAGCCCTGGTATGGTTTACGTCTGGTGGTTTACGTTGAAATGTATCATTTGTTCAACAGATACGTTCATAAGTCTTTCTAGATACCCTGGTTTTGCCCTGTCCCCATTCACATAGGATTTTTCTGGTGCTGATCTCAACACTTTGTGTATTTATGTAAGTTCCTGTGCTTGTCACTTGCATTCTTTCACACCAGGGTATTGCACTTTTTCAGTCCAGTTTTCTGTCCACTCCCTGCTTGTCAAGTGCACTCCTTGATGTTCTCCACAGACCCTTCACTTTATTGTATCAACATGTTGTGGACATGCTGAGAGGCTTGGACACACCACCACCAGTTTCCATCTCTGTTCAGTGGCATGTTATCGCTTTTTTTTCCATTGAAGTTTACTCGTCTTAATATTTCATGGCTTTTAACTTGAGGCGCTACATGTTCTTTAGCCCTTCCGTTACCGCCCATATTCCCCGCCCATACCCCCTGTTATACATGATGAGTGACTCCATATTCCCCAGTCTCTTATGTTTGCCTGTTATACATGATGAGTGACTCCATATTGCCCCAGTCTCTTATGTTTGCCTGTTTATACAAGATGAGTGACTCCATATTGCCCAGTCTCTTATGTTTGCCTGTTATACATGATGAGTGATTCCATATTCCCCAGTCTCTTATGTTTGCCTTATTTGGTCTGTTCCCACTACACCACCAACCTTTGAAATCTTGCAGTGCTCCCACCCCTCCCCTCTTCCTCTTTCATTCTTCTCTGCTACAAACAGTTCCTTTCATGCATGCTGACCTATTCTTCTGCAGTGCTCCCACCCTCTCCTCTTTCATTCTTCTCTGCTACAAACAGTTCCTTTCATGCATGCTGACCTATTCTTCTGCAGTGGCTACGAACTTGCAATACAGTCATTTCCATTGTAACCCCCTTTACTTTTCTTTCGGCGGTATTGTACAGTAGGATGGACGTACCATATTCAGCTCCATCCAGTTCTCCCCTTTCTATCCCGCCCGTCATTTTTATCATTTTTTTTGGGTTCTTTTCTCATCCGTCCCTTCTTGCTCTAAAACTCTTTGTCTTCCTCCAGATGTTATTCATCAGTTTCACGTGCTCTTCTCGCATCCATTGTTCTACATTTCTTCTCTCGTCCATCATTCTCCTCTCGTCCTTCTCGCGTCCCCCGTTCCCGTTCCGTCTCTCTGTCCTCATGTTCATGTTCTCTTCTCCTCATCTTGTTCTTCCTTTACTGTTGGCATGTTCTGCCGCCGTCCTACACTCCGCATTTTTATCGTCTCATCGTTTGTCGGCCATTCATTATTATCGAGTTTCCGTCCCCTCTCATTTTCGTCTGATTCTGTGCTGATTATGCTCATGACTACTACTGTGTCGTTTTGCTGTGTTTTTATTCAGGCCATCAACCTCACGCTTTTCTCTGTCCTTCGTTTTCCTCATCCGTCTTTCGTTCATCATTCATTGTCGCGCCACCCTTCCACCTATCAGTCATCTTTCCTGCGTTCTTCTCTTTCCCCTCCTGTCCAACTTTCATCATTCTCCGTCGCTTCCCGTCCATCATTCACCATTCACCATTCTCCGCATCTCCCCCCCCTCAGTCCCTCTCCAGTCCAGTAGTATTTATCATTCTCCCCACCCCCTCCTCCAGTCCCTCCAGTCCAGTAGTCATCATTCTCCCCCCCCCCTCCTCCAGTCCCCCTCCAGTCCAGTAGTCATCATTCTCCCCCCCCCTCCTCCAGTCCCTCATTCTCCCCCCCTCCTCCAGTCCCTCCAGTCCAGTAGTCATCATTCTCCCCCCCTCCTCCAGTCCCTCCAGTCCAGTAGTCATCATTCTCCCCCCCCTCCTCCAGTCCCTCCAGTCCAGTAGTCATCATTCTCCCCCCCCCCCTCCTCCTCCAGTCCCTCCAGTCCCTCCAGTCCAGTCATCATTCTCCCCCCCCCCCTCCTCCAGTCCCTCCAGTCCAGTAGTCATCATTCTCCCCCCCCTCCTCCAGTCCCTCCAGTCCAGTAGTCATCATTTCCCCCCCCCTCCTCCAGTCCCTCCAGTCCAGTAGTCATCATTCTCCCCCCCCCCTCCTCCAGTCCCTCCAGTCCAGTAGTCATCATTCTCCCCCCCTCCTCCAGTCCCTCCAGTCCAGTAGTCATCATTCTCCCCCCCCCCCCTCCTCCTCCAGTCCCTCCAGTCCAGTAGTCATCATTCTCCCCCCCCTCCTCCAGTCCCTCCAGTCCAGTAGTCATCATTCTCCCCCCCCCCTCCTCCAGTCCCTCCAGTCCAGTAGTCATCATTCATCCCCCCTCCCTCCTCCATTCCCTCCCAGTCCCAGTCCCTCCAGTTCTCATCCCCCCCCCCCCTAAGTCCCTCCAGTCCAGTAGTCCCTCTCCCCCCCCCCCCTCCTCCAGTAGTCCAGTCCAGTCAGTCACCATTCCCCCCCCCCCTCCCTCCAGTCCAGTCCCTCCAGTCCAGTAGTCATCATCTCCCCCCCCTCCTCCTCAGTCCCTCCAGTCCAGTAGTCATCATTCTCTCCCCCCCCCTCCAGTCCCTCCAGTCCAGTAGTCATCATTCTCCCCCCCCCTCCAGTCCCTCCAGTCCAGTAGTCATCATTCTCCCCCCCCCCCTCCTCCAGTCCCTCCAGTCCAGTAGTCATCATTCTCCCCCCCCCCTCCTCCAGTCCCTCCAGTCCAGTAGTCATCATCTCTCCCCCCCCCCAGTCCCTCCAGTCCAGTAATCATTCCATTCTCCCCCCCAGTAGTCCCTCCAGTCCATTCTCATTCCCCCCCCTCCTCCAGTCCCTCCAGTCCAGTAGTCACCATTCTCCCCCCCCTCCTCCATCCCTCCAGTCCAGTAGTCACCATTCTCCCCCCCCCCTCCTCCAGTCCCTCCAGTCCAGTAGTCATCATTCTCCCCCCCCTCCAGTCCAGTCCCTCCAGTCCAGTAGTCATCATTCTCCCCCCCCCTCCTCCAGTCCCTCCAGTCCAGTAATCATCCATTCTCCCCCCCTCCTCCAGTCCCTCCAGTCCAGTAGTCATCATTCTCCCCCCCCTCCTCCAGTCCCTCCAGTCCAGTAGTCATCATTCTCTCCCCCCCCTCCTCCAGTCCCCAGTCCAGTCATCATTCAGTCCCTCCCCAGTAATCACCATTCTCCCCCCCCCTCCAGTCCCTCCAGTCCAGTCATCATCATTCTCCCCCCCCCTCCAGTCCCTCCAGTCCAGTAGTCATTCATTCCCCCCTCCCCCCCTCCTCCAGTCCCTCCAGTCCTCCAGTCATCCAGTCCCATAGTCCCCCCCCTCCTCCAGTCCCTCCAGTCCAGTAATCATCTCCCCCCTCTCCCCCCCCCCCTCCTCCAGTCCCTCCAGTCCAGTAGTCATTCTTCCCCCCCCTCCTCCAGTCCCTCCAGTCCAGTAGTCATCATTCTCCCCCCCTCCTCCAGTCCCTCCAGTCCAGTAGTCATCATTCTCCCCCCCCTCCTCCAGTCCCTCCATCCAGTAGTCATTCATTCTCCCCCCCCCTCCTCCAGTCCCTCCTCCAGTCCAGTAGTCATCATTCTCCCCCCCCCCCCTCCTCCAGTCCCTCCAGTCCAGTAGTCATCATTCTCCCCCCCCCTCCTCCTCCAGTCCCTCCAGTCCAGTCAGTCATCATTCTCCCCCCCCCCTCCAGTCCCTCCAGTCCAGTAGTCATCATTCCCCCCCCCAGTCCCTCCTCCAGTCCCTCCAGTCCAGTCCCTCCAGTCCATAGTCATTCATCTCCCCCCCCCTCCAGTCCAGTCCCTCCAGTCCAGTAATCATCATTCTCCCCCCCCCCCTCCAGTCCCTCCAGTCCCAGTAGTAATCATTTCTCATTCCCCCCCCCTCCAGTCCCTCCAGTCCAGTAGTCATCATTCTCCCCCCCCCCCCCCTCCTCCAGTCCCTCCAGTCCAGTAGTCATCATTCCCCCCCCCCTCCTCCAGTCCCTCCAGTCCAGTAGTCCCCCCCCTCCTCCAGTCCCACCATTCTCCCCCCCCCCCCCCTCCAGTCCCTCCAGTCCAGTAGTCATTCTCCCCCCCCCCCCCTCCAGTCCAGTAATCATTCCCTCCCTCCTCCAGTCCCTCCAGTCCAGTAGTCATCATTCTCCCCCCCCTCCTCCAGTCCCTCCAGTCCAGTAATCATAGTCCTCCATTCTCCCCCCCCCTCCTCCAGTCCCTCCAGTCCAGTAGTCATCCCATTCCCCCCCCCTCCTCCAGTCCCTCCAGTCCAGTAGTCATCATTCATTCCCCCCCCCCCCCCTCCTCCAGTCCCTCCATCCCTCCAGTCCAGTAGTCATCATTCTCCCCCCCCCTCCAGTCCCTCCTCCAGTCCAGTAGTCCCCATCCCTCCCCCCCCCTCCCCCCAGTCCCTCCAGTCCCCTCCAGTCCAGTAGTCATCATTCTCCCCCCCCCCTCCTCCAGTCCCTCCAGTCCAGTAGTCCATCATTCTCCCCCCCCCCCTCCTCCAGTCCCTCCAGTCCAGTAGTCATCATTCTCCCCTCCCCCCCCTCCTCCAGTCCCTCCAGTCCAGTAGTCATCATCTCATTTCCCCCCCCCCCTCCAGTCCCTCCAGTCCAGTAGTGTCATTCTCCCCCCCCCCTCCTCCAGTCCCTCCAGTCCAGTAGTCACCATTCTCCCCCCCCCCCCTCCTCCAGTCCCTCCAGTCCAGTAGTCATCCATTCTCCCCCCCCCTCCTCCCCCCCCCTCCAGTCCAGTAGTCATCATTCTCCCCCCCCCTCCCTCCAGTCCCTCCAGTCCAGTAGTCATCATTCTCCCCCCCCCTCCAGTCCCTCCCAGTATCATCATTCTCCCCCCCTCCCAGTCCCTCCAGTCCAGTCATCATTCTCCCCCCCCCCCCTCCTCCAGTCCCTCCAGTCCAGTAGTCATCATTCATTCTCTCCCCCCCTCCTCCAGTCCCTCCAGTCCAGTAGTCATCATTCTCCCCCCCCCCCCTCCCCTCCAGTCCAGTAGTCATCATTCTCCCCCCCCCTCCTCCAGTCCCTCCAGTCCATCATTCTCCCCCCCCTCCTCCAGTCCCTCCAGTCCAGTAGTCACATTCATTCCCCCCCCCCCTCCTCCAGTCCCTCCAGTCCAGTAGTCATCATTTCCTCCCCCCCCTCCTCCAGTCCCTCCAGTCCAGTATCATCTTCTCCCCCCCCCCTCCTCCAGTCCCTCCAGTCCAGTAGTCATCATTCTCCCCCCCCTCCTCCCTCCCCCTCCTCCCCCCCCCTCCAGTCCAGTAGTCATCATTCTCCCCCCCCCCTCCTCCAGTCCCTCCAGTCCAGTAGTCACCATTCTCCCCCCCCCCTCCCTCCAGTCCCTCCAGTTATCAGTCATCATTCTCCCCCCCTCCTCCAGTCCCTCCAGTCCCAGTAGTCATCCATTCTCCCCCCCCTCCTCCAGTCC
>JADBJO010016046.1:26781-41733 GCA_016801955.1 Conus betulinus | reverse complement strand
AGTTGGGATGTGCGCGTGATGCGTGTGCGGGCGTGGCGGGCGTGTGTGTGTGGTGTGTTGGTGTTGTGTGGGTGGTGTGCGTTGTGCACATGTTGCGTGCGGCGTGTGTGTGTGTGTGTGTGTGTGTTGTGTGTGCGTGTGCGTGCGTGCGGGCGTGTGTTGTGTGTGTGTGTGTGTGTTTGTTGCTGTGTGTGTGTGTGGTGTGTGGATGTGTGGAAAGTCGCACTCGTGACCTTGAACTTTCATCTTGGACTTTGAAACTCACATCATTGGTGAACCCTATAGTTGTGCACGTTTGTGTGAAATTTCATTTATATTGGAACATAAAAAAACGCGAGTTATTGACACTTTTGTGATGACCTTTCGGGTTCCCTGTGACCTTGACCTTTGAATACGGCGAATCTAAACCTGCTGCATAAGCTGTAAAGGTGAGGGCCAAAGGCATCCAGCACATTCGGAGGCAATCGGTTGAGAAACGCGGCTGTGGTTGGCGAGTGAAGATTTACTTTTCTCCCAAGGTAAAAGTTGCACTCGTGACCTTGACCTTTAATCTTGGACTTTGAAACTCACATTGTAAATAGACTTTGTGCACATTAAAAAAAAATAATTGACATTGGATAATAAAGACGCGAGTTATCAACACTTATGTATTGACCTTTCGTGATCCCTGTGACCTTGACCTTTGCCTATGACGAATTTGATTCTGCTGCATAAGCTTTAGAGGTAAGGGCCAAGGCTGCCTGCAAATACGGAAGAAATCGGTTCAGAAACACGACTGTGACTATCGATTGAACATTTCCTTCTCTCCTGATTTCCAGTTTTGCGTCCGTCGACACGAACTGCATCAAGACGCAATGCGTCATACAAAGGCCGACCAGCCCATGACCTTTTCAGGGTGCCAAGGATGCTTGATACCAAATTTGGTGGTAATCGACCGAAAAGTGTGGCTTTGTATAAGCATCAGACGTACAGCCAGCCAGCCAGCCAGCCAGCCACACACACACACACACACACACACACACACACACACACACACACACACACACACACACACACACAAACGGGTTTTAAGATAATGACGACGACGACGACACCGACAACGACCACAATGTCTAAAACGTCGTTGCTCTTGATGTTGCTGTTGCTGCTGCTGTGGTTATTGTGTTGTTGATGACAATGATGATGATGATGATGATGATGATGATGATGATGATGATGATGATGATGATGATGATGATGATGATGATGATGATGATGATGATGATGATGAATGATGATGATGAAGACATTGAATTCCCCTCTCCATTCTCCCACAGAAAGACATCTGGGAATAGGTGGGTGGGGAGTCATCTTAGTCATGATCAGATTAACTCCCCTTCCGTTACAAAGTAACTCCCCTGGAGTCGCTTCATTCAGTCAGGAAAAAAAAACAAAAAAAACAAAACAAACAAAAAAAACAAACAAAACAAACAAAAAAAAAGAACAACACACAAAAAAGTATGCACATTAACTTCCAGGGGAGTCATTCTAAACTGTGAAAAAACTGACCCCCCCCCCCCCCCCCCCCCCCCCCTTAGTGGGCAGGGAGTTAAACTTTTACAAACCTGGATTGACTCTTGGGAGTTTATCTGGATATAGTACAGACTAACTCCCAGGGGGTCTTTCTGTTACAGAGTGGGAGTTAAGTCTGATATATGTACAAAATGACCCCCCCCCCCCCCCCTCCCCTTAATGTTTTCATGAATTTTGGTGAAACTTGTACAAACAGATTTTAGAAAATTTTTAAGTTTTACTGAGTGATTTTATTTTGGCACAGGGTGTGAATCATTCTTGTTTAACTCTCGGTGAGTATGAACAGTTAAACTCCCTGGGAGTTAAACCATTCGGGGAGTTCAAACTTTTTGTTACACTGGCTTCACCTTTAATTTTTGCCCAAGAAACACCACATGGAAACAAGACACACGGATCACACACACCTGATTAGTCGGATCACACCTGGTTAGTCGGATCACACCTGATTAGTCGGATCACACCTGATTAGCCACAGCCCGTGTTTACAATGACCGCGCCATCTGTCGTCCTCCAGCAAGGCGGACGCAAAACGTGTGCTACTGGTGGAAGTCACAAAGTGAACGTGGAGGGATCATCACCATATTTGCCATCTGGAATGTAAGAACACACAGGAAGCCTGGAAAATGGAGAGAACTGACCCATGATGTAGACAGGTACTCCCGGGCCGTTCTCTGCCTCTGTGAAGTAACGAGATGGAAGAACAACAGAGCATAGATAGAAGGTTTATATTTTATCTATTATATTACTATTATTATTATTTTATTATTTTTTTTTTTTAGTTGACAAGAACGTCCAGAATGCTGTAATCAGATGCTGCCCTGTTCAGCGGGATAACAGCCACCCACCCTCCGCCTGCCAGCAAAACGATACAACATTACGACTGTGCAAATCATGTTCCAGCATCAAATATGTTGATGATCGAACTGAAGAATTCTATTCCCAGCTCCAAACAGTCATCAGTACATTGACTGAAATGACACCCTCATCACTCAGGGTGAATGACACCCTCATCACTCAGGGTGAATGACACCCTCATCACTCAGGGTGAATGACACTCTCATCACTCAGGGTGAATGACATGACACCATCACTCAGGGTGAATGACACCCCTCATCACTCAGGGTGAATGAATGACACCTCATCACTCAGGGTGAAAATGACACTCTCATCACTCAGGTGAATGACACCCTCATCACTCAGGGTGAATGACACTCATCACTCAGGGTGAATGACACCCTCATCACTCAGGGTGAAATGACACCCTCATCACTCAGGGTGAATGACACCCTCATCACTCAGGGTGAATGACACCCTCATCACTCAGGGTGAATGACACCCTCATCACTCAGGGTGAATGAAATGACACCCTCATCACTCAGGTGAATGGAATGACACCCTCATCACTCAGGGTGAATGGAATGACACCCTCATCACTCAGGGTGAATGGAATGACACCCTCATCACTCACTCAGGGTGAATGGGTGAATGACACCCTCATCACTCAGGGTGAATGAATGACACCCTCATCACTCAGGGTGAATGACACCCTCATCACTCAGGGTGAATGGAATGACACCCTCATCACTCAGGGTGAATGGAATGACACCCTCATCACTCAGGGTGAATGAATGACACCCTCATCACTCAGGGTGAATGGAATGACACCCTCATCACTCAGGGTGAATGACACCCTCATCACTCAGGGTGAATGACACCCTCATCACTCAGGGTGAATGACACCCTCATCACTCAGGGTGAATGGCATGCAGAAGGTTCGTGCAAATGCCGGAGAAGACCGTCAGAATGTCTGTGGTCCCTGTTGTAATGCTACCACCAAGAACACAGGACCACGTCTATCAGGATTTGCCAGTGATAATGACTTGGTCCTGCCTATCACTTGTCGCGCATAAAGCATCCCGACGATGGACATGGCACACCCTAAACGGTCAGCACCATAGCTGGACAGACTACAGTTTTTATCCTTATGAAAAACCAGTAATGTTTGTCAGCGATAGGCCTAACACAAGAACATTTCCAGGAGCTGCGCTTAAAACTTACCGCTACAGCGCGATGAACCTTAAAGTAGTTTAAGAAGAAAAGGAGAGTGATAAATACCCGTCTCATATTCAGTCTTGACAAACTGAAAGGTCCTGACAACGTTGTACAATTCCAGGCGGTCAGAGGAGAAAATAGAGATGAACTGTAAAGTAAGTTTTAAGAGCAAGAGGAGAGTGATAAACGGCCGTCTCCAATACAATCTCCACCAACAGAAAGATCTTGACAATGCTGCAGAACTCCAAGCGAACTTAAGAGAAGCATTCGCCCTGCTACTCCTCCTAGCTGACGGTCCCTGGTCGGATGGTGTAGCGCGCTCTACAGAGGAACACTCACTCATCCTATTTCCGCATCTAACCAGCTATTGTCACCACTGGCGCATTGAGAGGTGGTGTTTTGCGTATGGTGCATCAGAATGGACACCACTGAACGCCACCATATTGATTCGGCAGCAGCACAGCGTCTCTTCTGATGGTTTGCCCTGTGATGACTTGATCTGGACTGCTCCTTGTGGATGACTGGTGCCGTGTGCCCTGTGATGACTTGATCTGGACTGCTCCTTGTGGATGACTGGTGCCGTGTGCCCTGTGATGACTTGATCTGGACTGCTCCTTGTGGATGACTGGTGCCGTGTGCCCTGTGATGACTTGATCTGGACTGCTCCTTGTGGATGACTGGTGCCGTGTGCCGTGTGCTGACTGGACGGACGAGCCAGGCCGTTGCAGTGACTGCGAACTGGGGCAGCCGGAATGTATAGCATCAGAGTGATGTCACTGGAGTAGGACTGAAGTCAGCTCTTCCCAGTGAGCTCTTCCGGCCCCTCAGAGTGTGTAGTAGCAGTGGCTGGCAGTAGCTTACGACAATGTCCAGAACCACCAGTTTTCACTCAACGAAGTGTGCCAGTGGTGCTCAATGGCGACCGAGTTACAGTGATTTAAAACTGTGTCTGTCTGGTTGTCTGATCACTGTGCTTGAAGGAGACCTTGTGACGTGTGGTGCTGAAGCAGAAGGTCCTGGCAGTGCTGACTGGGAACTGTCTGCTGGCCAGTGGGACTGTGAGGTGGCAGGCTGGGTTGCATCATTCCGCGGCAGAAGGTCCACTGTGGCGCCATCACTTCGGATGTTGGCACAGAGCGTGCTGAGGACATGATAACGACAGTGCACGTGTTGGGAAACAGTCCCTGGCTTGTCAGGATCACTCAGCCGGACATGGTCCAATATTTGTGTCCAAAGACTTCTGTGACGACGATAAAAAAATCTTGAGCTTGCTTTGTCTGCTTTGTTAAGTCATGGCTTGTTAAGATCATGCACCCAGACACACTCACCATCTTCGAGTGTAAACATAATTCTGATCCTGTGGCGACAATCGACATGTTCTTGTTGAGCCTGCTTCATTTCTTCTTCATTCAGGTATAGCACATTAGGGGGGGGGGGGGGGGGGGGTTAGTTCTGGCATAAGAATTTTTTCTGTATGGGTAATTGTTGGACTCACAGCCTTCTATCCATCAGGAGCAAGCTGGAAGAAAAATCCGTTTTTGAAGAAGTGTTATGAGATAAACCGACAGACCAAACACATTTTTTCCTTCTTTAGAAGGTTCTCCACCGTCTCATTTACCTTTTTCTGCTTTACCATTTCCTGGGTTATGTCGTGATAAGCTGGTGACACGGCTGAAACTGTACGTCAGTGAGAATTCCCAAAACGGACAGATGGTGAACTTATGAAGACTTTTTTTTTTTAAACCAGCCGCCGTGGTGGTGTGTGTGTGTGTGTGTGTGTGTGTGTGTGTGTGTGTGTGTGTGTGTGTGTGTATATATATGTATATATATATATATATATATATATATATATATATATATATATATATATATATATATATATATATATTAAAATAGGATGGTAAAAGGAAGTTTTAAGAGATCAACAACAGGTCTGTTGATTTGAGCGCTTGCTCTCCTCAGGAGAAGCAAGGAGAGCGAGCGCTCGAAACAGACCTGTTGATTTTAAAACTTCTTTACCATCCCTATTTTTAATAGATGTTGCTCCCCCTCAGGAGAGGGGAGCGAGCGCTCGAGCAGACCTTTTGCTTTAACCATCCTATTTTTAATAGATGTTGCTCCCCAAGGGGTTGAGCACTTAAGAATTTTATTAGGCATTATTAGGCATTTTAGTGGTATTTTTGATATATATATATATATATATATATATATATATATATATATATTTTTTTTTTTTTTTTTTTTTTTTTCATACAATATGTTTCACTTATTTATTTTTTTTTAATATCATTATATTTTTTTCTTGAATCTATTTATTATGATTATTATTCCAAATCTATCTTCTGAACATATTTCTTATCTTGCTTTTATTACCTTTACCTTCAAAATAGTTGTAAGCAGTATCATCAGAATACTATTGCTAGTATTGATTTCACCATCGCCACTAAGACTGTTGCCACGGCAACCATGCTGTTTAAGAATCATCTAACCCACTTTCCTTTCTCTCATACTACAACTGCTATTGCCTTATTATCACCAAAATTAGTGGTAATCCTGACTTAATTTATTATTTCAATATTTTGACCTTCATTAGTATTTCTATAAGTGATATAATCATCATCCTTACTACCTTGACTCACTCATTATCTCCCTTTTAACAGCTTCGTTTTCATTCAACGCCTACCTTGCGCTGAGGAGATCAAGCTAAGTGACAAACTCGTTCATTTTCATTGTCTAATTGTTTGTGACTTGCCTGAAGAAGACGTAAGAGGTCGAAAGCGTCGTGTTTTGTCTTGTGACTCGTTTGTCCACGTTTCTCTCGGCGGTTCACTAACACTTATTTAAGATTTTTTTTTTTTTCAAATAGTTCGATTTCACTGGCAGTCCGTGCCACATGAAGAGACTGGATCAGCACATATTGTACATATTTGATTTCTGAGCCGAAAAAGGAATACGTTTTCTTTAGATTAAAATAAATCATTGTAAAAATAACTCACTTTGGCTAGAAAAAAAAGCAGATATTACCTGTTTTTTTACTTTGCAGAAGACATGCAGTTTTTCCTATATATTGAACAAATTATCATTACACATTTTAACTGGAGAATTTGCGCCAAACATGATTTCAGTAGCTGTTTCCTTTTTACTACTATAACGTATCGTCTAAAAACTGTAAACAATTTTGTGCCAAAACAGCACATCTGTTGATCATAGCGTTTCGGTTAAAAAATGTACAGGTATACAGTTTTGGCACACACGAAAATGTGGAATCTTTATTAATGGTAAAAACCAAACATCACTCATAACGTTTTCATCATCAAAGATATAAAAACAAAACTTGACATGAAGGAGAATTTTTGTAAGCACACATTTATAGAAAAAAAAAATCCAAATCATCTAAATAGCTATCGATTTGTTTGTGTATTCATCACATCATCATTTTGTTGATTTTATCGTAACGAAGCCAATAGGTCTGTCTCAAGCAGTCCTTCTCTATCGAATCACAGACGCAGAAGTGAACCTCATGCCAGAGTCCCCTCTACTGTTCGCCATGTGTGACGCTGATACCATGACGTCATCTGAGGGTGGTCACTGCTCCGCGTTTTTAGCCATGATGATCCAACACTGTGATAAACCACCCACAGCATGTGGGGACGTTTGCTGTGTCGTCTGACGGTGATGATGACTATGATGATGTTGTTGATGACTAAGATGATGATGATGATGATGATGATGATGGTGGTGACTATGATGGTGATGATGATGATGATGATGATGATGATGATGATGATGATGATGATGATGATGATGATGATGATGATGATGGGTGGTAGTGGTTGTGATAATGGTGGTGGTGTTGGTAGAGGTGGTGGTGGTGGTGGTGGTGGTGGTGATGATGATGGCAGTGGTGATGATGATGGTGGTGATGGTGATGGTGGTGGTGGTGGTGATGATGGTTGTGGTGATGATGATGGTGGTGGTGGTGGTGGTGGTGGTGGTGTGTGTGTGTGTGTGTGTGTGTGTGTGTGTGTGTGTGTGTGTGTGTGTGTGTGTGTTCGGTGGTAGATCGCCTGTTGAGGAACTGACATGTCTATTGTTCAGTCCCTAACTATCAACTGTTCTTGGTTGGTTTTGTCTCCAAGGAGTATAATTATTATAGAAGATAGATGAAGAGATAACACCTGGACAGGAAGACAGACACATATATACATACATTCAGGCACGCAGAAAACATAGATAGACAGACAGACAGACAGACAGACAGACAGATATTGACAGAGAGATTGATAGGTAGATAGATAAATAGATGCATTGATAGGCAAATAGATATATGGAGTAGCACACACACACACACACACACACACACACACACACACACACACACACACACACTGTGAAAGACGAAAAAAATGAAAAAAAAAAAAATGTAGGACCGCCGCCCCACTGTAGTGAAGATGGAACAACCTGGACCTCTGTAGACTGGAACCCAAGGATAACAATAAAGGCAGGACTGTTGCCCCACGCCGGTGAAAACGGGACAACCTGGACCTCTGTAGACTGGAATACAAGAAGCAAATAAAGACAGGACCGTCACCCGACGTCGATAAAGAAAGACGAGACAACTCGGACTTCCGTAGACTGGAACTCAAACAGAAAATAAAGACAGCCCATCGCTCCACGTCAGTGAAGACGGGACAACCAGGACCTCCGTAGCCTGGACCCAAACAAAGTGTCCTAAGAGCAGAAAATGCTCGCTGACAGTTTCCAATGGCAGAGACGGTCCTCTCCGCTCAATGAACGACTCCAGAGCGAAAGCAAATCAGCCACGCACACCGTCTGTTAACATCAAAACGGAACGGTAAACAGTTGTCGCAAACGATTGGATATACATGGTTCACAAGTTCCTCGTGCTGCGACGAGTGACTCGGCACACTGAGGAGAGGTTGGGGGATGGAAGGGGAAGGTAAGGATTGCACGGACAGCTCACTACACCTCTCCCCTGGTTAAACCACTCAGAGAGGGGCAATGCAGGAGTCCATCAGTCACACACACACACACACACACACACACACTTGGTGAGACACACACACAAGATGGCGGACAGTCAGGAAAGTTTCGGTTAGGCTCTCCTAATAATTTCCGCAAAACTACCATCAACATGACCAGACTGACTCGATCAAAAAGTCTAGGCAGCTGCTCAACAACGACACCAAGGCAAACAAAAGAAAACGGCGCTCAGAAAGGTGACAACAAAGAATGTCTCCTCAAAGATGCCCTGAATCGATCAGCACAGAAAGCCGCTCAGCGTGAACGTCAAGGGGATGGAGGAGAAGAAACCAGCACGACAGAAGACACCCCCATATCAGTCGCAGTGAGTCTAGTAAAAGATATGAAAATTATCGAGTCTCTCTCTTACAAAACGAATAGCTTCTCTCGAAAATACAGTACTCAAGCAGAATGAGATGATTGCTAGCATGGTCAGATCTAACATTTCCTTAACAATAACAGACAGCCATACCCAAACAGACAATCTGACCTCTCACACTCTTCAGTCGTATGCTGACGTTGTAAAATCATGCCCACACCTGCTGCATCACACCCCAAGAAACCTTCACCATCAACGCCAGAGGGTAGGAAGGTGAAAACAAATAAAAAATCAAAAGAAAAGAAGAAAGCCGAGAACCCAGATAAAATGACGTCAGAATATCATGACGCAAAAGATCAGACAGGAAAAAACACAGCACTCAGTCAGTTCCAAACAAGAACAGAAACAAGCCTTCCCGAACGTCGTAATTCTTCATGATTCTGTGTATAAGCAAAGGGGCTAGATACCAAGAGAGTTGACTCTGCTGTTTCTCTTCATTGGTAATTGATTACAGATACGGAGTTACTTCCCTTTGCCCCTGCGTGAAAAGTAGGCTGCTGTGCACTGTTAGCAACACCAATCTAAGCACATTATAAATGCAAAGGTAAAAGTATTTTTTCAGTCTTCGGTGTTTGAAGTTCAAGTATACTTAATGTTTACTTAATTTAGACGTTTTTTAAAAACATTTTGTTCACAACAAAAGGACTGTAGAGGCCATGAAATATGCACTTGTGCATGTGGCAAATAGTCACTTTGTAGAATATTGACCTATTTCAAGCATTTGCTTTGTTTACCTGGGGTCCTTTATTTTCCTTTTTAAATTAGAATTTTTTAAATTAAGTTCCAGGTTTTTCTTTTTCAGTTTTAAAACAAAAACATGAAACTGAAAATGCTCAAGCACACACACGCACACACACACACACACACACACACACACACACACACACACACACACACACACACACAAGACAAGACATTAGAGAGAGAGAGAGAGAGAGAGAGAGAGAGAGAGAGAGAGAGAGAGAGATGACATTCAATAAATACTGGATGCACAAACATTTAATTTTGCAAACAAATTTTATTTCAAGATTCAAATGAGGTGATATATAGAAAATAGAACAAGCGCATTCTCATTAGCAGTCTGGGTAGAACGCTGCTTAGGGGAAAGTTTTCGTAATCGCCAAGCGACTGTTCTTGTTTTGAGCAAGCTTCAGTTTTGACTTCAGTGTTTGTATGTCGCTTGGCCTGGACGATGATGACGAACTGGTTTCACACAGGTTCCAATACTGGATGACTGAGGTCATCAGGTGCCTGAGTGGGTCATCGTTGGAGTCTTCTGAGCCTGTCAACAAAGTCACATAGGATACAATAAATTACCGCACTCTGCAGTAAGAGTAAATGATGTAATAAATAGGGCTATTCCTGAAAAATAAAATGCTATTATAAATGAAAATATACTAAGAACAGTTCCAGCATACATAATCCCATCGGCTGTTGAATCAGATGTGCTATCAGGAATTTGCGCCATTATAATATTAATAGCTACATGTATTGAGTCTGCTTTTGTTAAAAAATCTTGTTTGTATATTTTACTTGTTACTGTTTACCTCACCTTCATCATTCCTTCAATCTCTTTACTCACACATGTCTAATATCACATCATTTTACTAGTGAACTGACATTAAACAGAAGAGAACTCACACAAACACACACACATTCACTTTTGAATCACAGCACTACATAAAATAACTATGCATAATTTAGTCTTCTGACCTTGTTTTGTTTTTTCTCCTTTTCCTTGTGGGGCTCGGAGATGGCCTCTCCCCCTGGCTTCCGTCTTTTCCCAGTTATCTGCTGTGGCGGATTTGGAACGTCAAACAGAGTTGGAACAGCATTCCAAGTCAAACGGTCTCTCTCCGCTGGGCAATTGAACTGACTTGGTTTCAAAGTGGTTACTGCATAAGACATAGCCACGCTTGTTTAGTTGCTCGGTCTTCCCAGTCAGTCTTGTCGCCTGCTGTTCTGCACCCAGACACAGCATCTGAAACAAATAAAAACAAGGACTGATTGCAGTTTTTGTAAAACTAATGAGAGTGCCACACAATAACACTTGACAATCAGAAATAACCTGGCCTTTGTAACAAATTTGTAAATGAATGGAAACAGAAATATACCTGTACTTTCATTCATAAAACAAGTAAGATATATCATTCTCTCTTTAGTGAGAGGAACTGGTGATATAAACAAGTCACAACACAATCGTTAAGACCAAAAAAAATTTTTTTTTTTTGGTTGTATTAATTTATAAGCATCTCTTACCTAAAGTAAAGGAAATAAAAAATCAGAAAATGGTTAAGATAGAAACTTATTTTTAGTAATGCTATAACGATTTTTTTTCAAAATTAAATTGAACTAAGAGAGCTTAACGATCAACTTTGAGTTTGAACCAAACAAAAAACACAACACGATAAACGCAGTCGACCCACGCACGACTCACGAGTATCAAAGAGTGTAGATCTAGCCCCTTTGCGAGTATTTAACTATTAGCAAATAGCATAAACGATTCATGTAATTATTATTAATGAAACGTCTATGATTACAGAATTGAGTTTGCACAGACTCCACGATGATTTTCACTCAGTAATTGTTTCAATCCGAGTTTCAGCCTTTCGAAATTCTATGCTATTTCACCTTTTGCCGTTTTGTTTTGGGTATTACATAATGTAGTCTACGCCCCTTTCCCTTTGCCGGATTTCGCTTTGGCTAAGTTTAATATTTGTAAAAAAAAAAACAACAACACACTACACTAATTAAAAGGTTTGTAATTTTGTTTTACTTACCTTTCTGGGCCTCTTGGGAAGCGGAAAAAAATGACATCGTTTTGCACTCTATTTTCCATCTTGCGTTTGAACAGCCGATCGCCCCACAACCTTCTCCACCGTGCTTGCCGCGAGCAGCCATTGCAATCTATTCACGTAGCAACGGACGATAACTCTGTTTTACCGTCATCGCGTAGAGAGCCGGAATCGTTCCTCTTATAATCTACACTCTTTGGGTATAAGGGAGTGAATGGGAACAGACTGGGCCTTTCTTATGGTTTTGAGGCTAAGACAAGCTGAGTATTCACATCAGAAGACCTTACTTTGGCGCTTCAGTCAAATCTTTACACTGACGAAAAACCACCAGATGCAGTAGTTATCCACTGTGGGGTTAAACGACCTACAGAAAAAAAGACCCAAGACATGTCAGCAAAGAGTTTACTTCCATTATCAAAGACTTTGCCACCAGCCATCCCAAAGTGAAGGTTGTGGTTAGTAAAGTTGCTCCAGTCAAAGATCCCAAACTGGAAATTAAGCGAGAGGTTTTCAATGCTCTAACAACCTCAGATCTGTTTGGAATCAAGAATGTGTCTTTTGTTTCTCATAACAACCTACCAACCAACAACTGGCACTCAGAGACAACCTCCATCCTACACCTAGAGGGGTCAAGTGTTCTGGCAAGAAATGTTGGAAGGCACGTTCGAAAATTCTTCTGGGAGAAGCCGAGGAAGACAGTCAGAATACCAGCGACAGGCCGGAAAATATCAACCTTACAGAGGACACCAGCCCCTCCCTGGATACAGAGACCCTTGGTCAACATGTTCGACGTATTGAATACACAGTGGTATTAAACCAAAGACAAAGAGACCTGTTGATTTAGTTTCTGCGGAAATCTCAGTCAAGATCACTGTTTATCCCATCTTGAGTGACTATAATTCGCATATTTCTTGTTTTTCTTTGTCAAAGCACTTTATATAGATCTATAGTCTGTTGTCAACTTTTTGTGAAAAATTGTGCATTTTTGTGTTGTTTTTATATTATCTTATCACAACTATCTTTTGTTGTTGTTGTTGCTGGTATTGTTAGCTATTTCTTATTTATCTCATTGAGTTCATTCTTAATCGCAAGGCTGTTGAGACAACACAGCGTTAATCAGGAGGGAAAAATGCCGAGGAAAATGGAAGGCAATCTAATATTCAAATAATGCACTGGAATTGTAGATCAATTTCCACAAATCTAGACAATCATGTGCAGCATCTTTCATCAAATAAGTATCATGTTTTAGCTTACAATCTCTAAATGTATTCACTAAGAAACTCCCAATCCTTAAGGGCTACTTTTATCCTCCAATCTACCAATCTGAGGATGAAAAAGGAAAAATCAAACACAGCTATTTATATCAAAGATGTTCTGGAGTACAGGCAAATTGTACCACCCTTTCCACCCTTTCCAACAGATACTAGAAACATTAATGCCTGTGCAGTCAGAGTAAAATTTAATGAATCGCTGATTTTGAATATAGTTTCTCCTGCGATACTTCTTTGTATGGCTGAATGCTGCTAAATTCAACATTTTGTTTGCATCAAAAAATAAGAAACTTTTAATTAACTGAAGAACTATATTACAGTTATAAATTGCTTTTTCCAATAATTCATATAATTAAAATTACAACATTACACAATGTTTGCACTCTGTATAAGGACAACTGTCTAGGAGATTTTCATTTATGCTTAATATTGTTTGCGTCGTTTGCTCGTTTATTTTGCTTACTTGATTATGGATATCACTCTATTCTGATGTGCGATTTTTCATTTGTGTGTGAGTATTGTCTTATATTTCTGTGCCCCATGTGGGTATGAATATAAATAATTGCCTTGCCTTGCCTTGCCTTGTTTCTGTGTATCTGCCAACTGGTCCAGACGAACAGAACATGGAGTAGCTACGCTCGATTCAGGATCAGAAAGAGAAATGGTTGATAGTGGGTGATTTTAATGCTCATTCTCCCTTTTGGGACAAGGAATGCACTGTTGGCAGGTCTATCAATAACCGTTTCGTCGAAAATGTTATTGATTCTGCTTTATATCTACTCAATATGGGAGTGTAACTAGAATTCAGATATATCGAAACATAAGCCATCTGCCATCGATTTGTCACTTATATCACCAGCTATTGCATGCAACTGTGAGTGGGATACTGTCAAGGATACATTGGGTAGTGACCATCTTCCTGTTGTTATCAGTTTAAATGACAAACCAGTAAGTCAGGATTCAGTAAAAGATAAAATTCCCAAATATAATTACAGAAATGCGGATTGGGACAAATTTGAAAGATTGTTGTCAAAGCAAAACATTGAAGAACTTCAGTCGGATAATATAGATAGTATTTATGCAAAATTCACTGAGATATTTTGTACGCTGCTGATTCTTCAATACCGAAGTGCAATCAAATGAAAGAGAATAAATATTCAGGAAATGTTTGGTGGAACGATGCTTGTGCAGAGGCTAAACAATTGAAGAAAGAAGCCTTTAATGAATATCTCAAAGACAAAAAGAAAGAAGAAAAAACAAAAAAATATGAAGAAGGCAAAAATACATAGCAATAGAGTAAACGAACAGGCCAAACGGCAGTATTGGTCAAATTTTTGTAAAAACGAAGTTTCTGATCATGCAGATCTTCAGAAGGTTTGGAAAAAATTGAAGGATATGAAAAATGGAGTATGCCTTCCAGAATATCCAGTACATATACAAAATGAAGAATTTCCTTCTAACTCACAAAAGGCCGAAGCTTTCTCAGAAATGTTTGCAATGACGAGTTGCAAAAGAGGGCTTGTCAGAAAAGGATAGAGTTTTTCGAGAGAAAGAATCTTCCAGTGAAATATACAATGATCCAATAGAAGATAACAGCCATTTTATCAATGCCCCTATCACCTAAAAGAAGTGAAAGATGTCATTTTTTCCAATGGAAATAAAAGAACTTCAGTAGGCCCAGATGGAATATCAAATGAAGTAATCAAACATTTACCTGCTAATTTTGTTGACTTTCTTCACCAATTCATACAAAGATGTTGGTCGTCTGGAAATATTCCATTAATATGGAAACAATCTATTATTGTTCCCATACACAAGCTTGGTAAACCAAAATCAGACA
>JADBJO010016046.1:0-10000 GCA_016801955.1 Conus betulinus | reverse complement strand
GCTTTGAAAAAAGGCGAAAATTTGAAGAAAATAAAAGAAGGGAAGGCATTGAGTTGACGACTTCTTGATTTTATATTGATCCAGTAATGGTTTTATCGTCCAGACTCTTTCAGCTGCTGGGGGCAGTGCCCTTTTTTTAGCGTTGGGTTTTCTTGTATTCCTATATATATATATATATATATATATATATATATATATATATATATATATATATATATATATATATATATATATGGTGAATGAATGGAACACCGAACTGGGTCCTTTCCCCCTAACTACTAAACTGGTAACTATTGATGTTGTTAGTCTTTATACCACCATTCCATATGACGAGACAGACCAATTTGTGGATCATTTTTATCGCTTCAACCCTGTGAAAAAGGTCCTCCGGGAACAGTTCTCCTTGAAATTATAAGACATATCATAAAAAAAAGGGAAAAAAAAAAAAAAAAAAAAAAAGAAAAAAAAAAAAAAGAAGATGCCATTTACCGACAAATGTGAGAAACAGCTATGGGCACCCCCATGGCACCTACTATTGCCAGTTTGTTCATGGGGTGGCTGGAAAGCCACCTACTCGAAATGAGTCCGTGAAAATAAACCCCGAACACTGGAAAAGATGTATTGACATTTTACTGTTGTGGACGGGCACTGAATCGGACCTTGATCGTTTCAGTGATCTTCTTAACCCATTAGGGACCTTTTTTCACTTGATTTTTGATATTAAATGGATTTTTATGTAGCAATAACATATCAGACAGTCATTCATTGTAATTTTGTAAAAAAAAAAAAGGTTGATTTTGGGAGTGAAATATACCGATCCCATATATGGGATCGTGGTCCGGAAAGGGTAAGGGTTTCTTTTTAAGACGAAGAACGCAGCTCAAGACGAACATATCTTAATTTAAGCAGTTTTATTGAAATTAATGACGTGATTCAGGAGCAATAATGAAAGAAAACAGCAACCATGATATGGAAAAGACAATTTGTCCAGTCACTAACTGGTATACTGGATCCAAACATAATCACGGGTACCTTGAGAAAAGGGAAAATAACGTGTCTACTTTGAACCCAAAGAATGCTGAACAAAAAATGCAGAGGCAGGAAATAGTATCTTCGCATTCCCTGGAAAGTCAGAAATATGACTTGTGTATTCAATACGACGGTCCATTTTCCCATCGACTTAGCGTGATAAGATAGAAAACAATATTGTCATTTGTCTTCACATTCCTTGGAAAGTCAGAAAGAGAGACTTGTCTATTCAATATGAGGGACAATGGTTGAACGGCGTCATATTTGCATTGACTTAGCATGATAATTTGTCCTGTCACTGGGTGTGGAACTGAATGAAACAGCGATCATGGACGCTGACTTTGCACTTTTCACACCGGTGTTTGGTTTTCATGCCGCAGTGCATGCACTTCAGCTGTGTTGCCCAAGGCTGCACAAGATGGTCCAGGCGGTCAAAACCGGATCTGGTCAGGGATTCTGTGATGCAGTGCAGGGAATCCGAGTGGACGTCCTGGATTTGCATGACGAAGGCCCCGAGCAAGGTATGCTTGAGCTATGGAACGCCGGATGGCCAGAAGGTCCATAGGATGATCAGCAGCCAGGGGGGTAGCTCGGTAGAGGTGCCATGCCTGCTGTACACACAGATCTACACAACAAACAGAGGCCACCACCACTTCTTTGACCTGATCCTTGTGCGATACTTGTCAGCATTCTGATCGCACCTGTCAACACCACCCATGGTCATGTTGTAGTGTTTGATGAGAGATGGTTGACTAATCTGCACAGCCCTTCCCTCTGTTCTTGACCATCGAGTGGCTGTCTTCATAGGATGGACCCCGACTTTGTTGGAGACAGCATTCACGACGTTGTTGTCATTCCACCTGACCACAACCAGACCGGTGTTGGCATCACTTGCATAGTCATAGGCCCCTCTTGGCAGCTTTTCTACTTCTTGACAGATTTGAGTGGACAGTCTTCAACCCTGTTTGCTCGTATTGTTCCTGTGCACGCTATGTTCTTCTGGGTGAGACGGTCGACCAGTTTCAGAGAGGTAAATAGGTTGTGGAAGGTGAGGTGAAAATGCGCTACCTTCCTCATGCTGCAGCTCTGCAATCAAGTCAGCTACGACAGATCCACCCATGCCGAGGCCAGGACACTCGGTCTGCCTTCCGTGCGCTCCTTGGTATGGCTCAAATTGCAGTACGTAGCCGAGGGGTGTGGCTAACACCCACAGTTTGTATCCAAAAACGGATGGGTTTACCACGAATGACTTGCTTGCAGCTGTGACGGCCAAAGTATGGAACCATTGACTCGTCAGTACTCAAGTCTTGCCTCTTTACAAACTGAACATACAGAAGAAATCTCTCATTCAGCATGCTGAGGAGTGATCGGACTTTGGCCAGTTTGTCGGTGCTGTCCAGTCCCATTGTCTGAGACATGGAGAAAAACTTCATGATTTCTAGGAAACGATTCCTTGTCATGCATGATGTGATGGCCTCATTATGCACGTCTGAGTCATGACTCCAACAGAGCTTTCGGCGAAGTGCTGGGGAGTAGCCAGTGACTAGCAAGATGCCAATGAAGCCCCGTATTTCATCAGAGGAAGTCGAGAAGACATCGATTCCCTTGGAGCGCGCATACAGTTCACTGCATTTAACAATCATCTCCAGAATTTCGTCATCTAAGAAAATCTGAAACGGATCCAATGGATCAGTTGGCAACCGAGAAACATCGGTAGGTGGGCTATCCCAGTTGATACGTTCCTTTTGTCTTTTTGTGATCTCTGATTTGTGCCATTCCCTTTCTGCTCTTTGCTGTTTGGGTTTTATCTTCTTTTTCTCTTTTCTCCCGCTGGCCCTGTTGGTGGTGGTGTTTGCTGCACCTTTCCCCCTGCATTGCCTTGATGATGAAGAGGATGGAGTGGCAGATGATGTTGAAGGTTCGTTGACACCAATGGGCTCCGCGTCACTTAGTGAGCTCTCACGTTCAGCATTAGTCTGAAACACAAAAATATCAAGATTTTGAACAGTGTGTAACTGGGATCAGACGTAATATATGCTTCTAAGAAATAACAAAAATACATTGCGCTACAAGGAAAAAAAAAAAAAAAAAAAAACAAAAAAACAAACAAACAAACAAACAAAAAAAATACCAATAATAATGAGTTCATGAGTTGCCTGTTCCTCAGAGATGTCACACACCATATTTGGTGTGGATAGGGCTGGTGGGTTTCTATAAGAGTCGTCCACAACGTTACTGTTGGGACAAGCCCCCCCCCCCCCCCCCTCTCTCTCTCTCTCTCTCTCTCTCTCTCTCTCGTGTATTTTCTTTCTTTCTCTCTGTCTACGGGAAAAAAAAATCCTTGCCCTCTCTCTCTCTCTCTCTCTCTCTCTCTCTCTCTCTCTCTCTCTCCTCTCTCTCTCTTCTCCATCCCTCTCTCTGACGTCTTTCTGTCGTTCTGTTTGATGATGACGACAGCATCACAAAAGGATGTAACCTGGTCTCAAAAGGCAACTTATAGTGATGTCATACAATCGTATAGATCTAGATATAGGTCTGCACAACGAAGTGTGACTGCACTGGCTCTGTAGTGGCCAGCAGTGGAATATTTTTCTACCAGTGCTGTCTACCGAAAGTTTTGGAAGGCTAGCGGAACCTCTGATACACACACACACACACACACACACACACACACACCATTTTATATAATAGAGATAGCTCACTGGTAGTTCAGCAGCAACATCTTCGATTGAAGAGAGCGGACTCCATGCCTAACAATGGCTGCAACGGACCCAGAAATCAGTTGGTTTTTGTACAGATTTGACACCTCTCCCCCTTCATCCTCATCACCACTGTCCTCATCCGTATCCTCAGCAACAGAAGGGGGCTCAATATAGACTGTGGCTTCATCAACAGTCCCAAGGTCTTCCAGCGTGTCCAAAAATTTGGTGCACATTGAAAGTTCTGCAAGAGAAAACACACACACACACACACACACACACACACACACACACACACACACACACACAAATAAAAACTCCTCTAGGGATCCCTTTCGGGACCACGATTCCATATATGGGATCACAGTTCATTGACACAGTTCAATTATACTGACAGACTTAATGAAGGAATTTTGAAAACAATAATGAACTGAACAACAACTTTTATTTTTATATATGTACAACAATGTTATTAGATAAGGCTGTATTTGCTTACCTTGTGTGACTTTGCCATGGCTGCTTCCAAAATGACATGTGGTGAGACAAAATGGCTGCTGCACAGGAAAACACCAAGGGACATCACTGATTTTTCATGTTATAATGTTACATATAGCCTCCCTCATAATCTCCAACACAATTTAGGGCAATACTCTCAAAACAACTTTCTGTATATGCATTTATTTTACTGATCCCATATATGGAATCGTGGTCCCCAATGGGCTTTTCATCCTTCCATCAAGTTTACAGTAATTAGTAATTATAGCCGTTACTAACGGCTGTAACAGCCTGTAACGGTTTTCGTCTTTATAGAATTTATCAAAAAGTACTTGGCCGATCTTTCTGAAAATTTATATGTTCATTATACGTCACGGATGATGCCGAATGTTTTAGTTTACCGTTACAGCCGTTACTAACGGCTGTAACGACCTGTAAAAGTTTTTTCTCCTTATGGAATATCTCAGAAAGTATTTGTCCGATCTTTGTGAACATTAGCAGGTATTTTGATTATGGGTCACGAACAATGCCCGATGTTTTACTTTATGTCATATGTTACTATTGGCTGTAACGGCCTGTAACTTTTTTTTTCTTTATGGAATATCTCAGAAAAGTACTTGGCTGATCTTTGTGAACATTAGCAGGTATGTTCACTATGAGTTACGGATGATGCCCGGTGTTTTAGTTTACCATTATACCGTTACTAATGGCTATAACGGCCTGTACCGCTTTTTTCTTCTTTATGGAATATCTCAGAAAGTACTTGGTCGATTTTGTTAAATTAGCAGGTATGTTCATTATGGGTTATGGATGATGCCCAACGTTTTAGTTTACCGTTAAAGCCGTTACTAACGGCTGAAATGGCCTGTAACGGTTTTTTCTTCTTTATGGAATATCTCAGAAAGCACTTGGCCGATATTTCTGATAATTTGTAGGTATGATCATTATGGGTGAAGGATGTTGGCCGATGTTTAAGTTTACCGTTATAGCCGTTTCTAACGGCCCATAATAGTTTTCTTTTTTATGGAAAATCTCAGAAAGCACTTGGCCGATCTTTCTGAAAATTTGTAAGTATATTCATTATAGGTCACAGACGATGGGCGATGCTTACCAGCATAACCATTACTATCGGTTACACCAGTAGGTCACAGACGATGGGCGATGCTTCCAGCATAACCATTACTATCGGTTACACCAGTACAAGGCGGTTTTTCCTCTTTATGGCATATCTCATGCGTATTCAGGATAAACTGGGAATACCTTTATATGCTTTGCATTTTGTTACAATTACGACGTGTTGTTCCAATATGGCTGATTTAAATAACTGAGAGTGAAGACATGACTCAGCCCTTTCTACACAGTGGTTACCCCATCTACATCCTTCTAAGAGCAAGGCAGAAAGCAAGCAAAACACACCCCTAGACTAGATACATTAGAATATAGGTCTAAAAGAATAAAAATTCCATAGTACCTTTAGTTGTAACGCATAATCCTTTAAATCCCCCACTGCAAACCTGGCTGAAAGAACAACTACCGGTTCTGCACAATAGTACTAAGATGAGAAAGGCTGCACAAGTACAACTAATTGTGGGGGAAAAGAACTGTAATTCTCTGAAAAAAAAAAATGCCCTCTGCCTTACCACTCTCAGTTGCAGCCCAAGGTGAAACACAATATTATAAGTGCTGAAAAAATTGTAATATGTGCAGAACACATGATGCCGAGTAAATATTTTACTAGTTCTAGAACTGGAGAAAAGTTTACCATAAGAGACAAGCTGAATTGTGACAGCAGTAATATCATCTATCTGTTATTTCTGTGATAAATACCAACATGCACAGTACGTAGGTGTGTCAGACGTTGCATATCCATGCATGCACGCACATACACACACGAACATGACGTCTTTCCTCTGCACACAACTGCATCCACTCCATACACATGAGGCGCAAACAAAGGTCAATTTCGATTCATCCCCTCCTTAATCTTTTTAAATCCCATGGGGGTTCTTCACTCTGGCATCAATCAAAGCTTACATATTATTTTCATAATCTGCGATTCTTTCAGCTGGTGCAACCAATCAAGCACGCTTCTTTGAAGCTCAATACTAATGTTGCAGGTTTACTCACTGCAAGTGTCCGCACACACTCTCTGTGGTGTCCGGAACTGGCTTCCTCTGTGTGGGGATCCCATACTCCCACTACATATCACATTTACTGGTCGGCAACAAACTTTTGCCCAACCTGGATCTTCCCGCGGATCGGAGCTTGGCCCGGGAACGCGCGCAGCCCCCGGCCATCCACCTTACTGCCCGATCTCCAGTCTCTTCTTTCCTCTACCGCACGGGGAGTTGGCCCAGCTATAACAAACCAGATAAACACGAGTTCAAAACACTGCCAGCCAGTTAGCAGTCATATTACACTTTAACATTTTTGAACTCTTCAAATTTTTCAAATATAGTTTCGGTTCCGACAATAAACCGTTGAAAACAAAATGGAGAATCATCTAGATTCTCACAATATAAAATTAGATACTTACGGCTTGAGTACCAGTCAATCAACTACAATTCACATAATTTTGTATGTGTTAGGCCTCTGCCTTTATCAATGGGCACAGTCCGCCTCTTCTTCACCTAAATCATCTGTTCCATTCTCAGAGTGCGCACCGATACAGGTCAACGCCTGTTTATATTCAAAACCGCGTGAACAGTGTTAAAAATTTCACTCAAACCCTGGGCCACGTTCAGTCAATACGCTCCCTTGTGTCACACGACTAACCTATAGTGTAACGCACGAATCAATAATCTTTTTGTGGCTGATGCTTCTTGTTAGGTCCCATGGCAATTGATAACTGTTCTCTTTCATCTTCTCACCCATCTTCACTCACCACCTAATCAACATGCTTTCTCTTTCACGCTTTTCTCACATACATGCAACACATGACACAAAGATATTGTATTGCGCTTAGGTCCACTCCATGAGGAGTGAAATTATAATGTGTCACTTTTGCATATACACGCCACAAATTCCCTTATGTCCCATAAGAACTTTTCTTAATCGGTACCCTAGTCACTCGACATTTTAATCAAATTGACGATTCTCTGACAGACATGACATGTATTGTAATAGAAAGAGTATGGTATCTTAACCTCACTTCAAACTATTCTGGATCCACAAACTAAAGACTTTATTTCCTTTAGGCGTCAATACTTTGGAGGTATAATCGTTAGTTACTTTCCTCTCCCATCTTTTCCTCCCCTCACCCCCTCACCTCTAAATTTGAGTCATTCTATGTATCTATTTAATGATCGCATTTTGTGTCAACTATTTTTTTTTTTTTTTTTTTTTTTTAAAGTTCATAGGGCTCCACGCAATATCATTTTAAATGCAGACTTAATCTCTTTTACTGAATAAAGTGAGTGAGTGAGTGAGTGAATGAGCGTGTGTGTGTGTGTGTGTGTGTGTGTGTGTGTGTGTGTGTGTGTGTGTGTGTGTGTGTGTGTGTGTTGCTATTGTTGTTGTTATATATATATATATATATATATATATATATATATATATATATATATATATATATATATATATATATATACGGTAGTAAAAATATTAATAATAGTAGCGATAGTAATAGTAATTATACTGATATTAATACTATCCTAATGCTATCAGGGGAGGGGGATGATGTGTAAAAAATCCCATGTTAATTTATAAATCTTTAGTGCAATAACACCTTTTTGAGTCATTGGCGAATGTTGCGTATGCAGTTTTACGCTTTCACAGTGCCTTCATATAAGCTATTTAATGATCAAGTATCTTATGCGTTTCTCGTTGATTTATCACTAGTTTTAATCTTAACTTTCAATTTCAGGACAATGATGGACTTCAGTCCGGCAGTTCTGACCTCACTGCTCTCTGACAGCTGGAATGACTCCACCACAGCAGACATGTCCACAGACACAGATGACGACTACCAGTTAAAGGTTCTCTTTAATTCGATTCGAATTTACTTGCATAAGATATGTCCCGTTTTTATTCTACCTTTTGGACCTTTGGGAAACCTTATGATCCTTGTTATCATGCTACGAATGAAATCAGATGAGTCCTCCTTCAACATCTACTACTTATAGGTATTGCTGTTCTGGATTTAATGACTCTCTATACAAGAGTGATCGACTTTTGGTTGAGCCATTTCGATATTTGGATACTGCAATACAGTGAAGCTATATGCAAGATCCACTCCTGGCTGGCTACAGGGTGTGGCACGATCAGCGGTTGGTATCTCGTCAGTATGTCAGTACACAGGGCAATGTCTGTAGTGTGGCCACATCGTGTCAACGTACTCTGTACTCGTCGAGTGATTCTATTGGTCATTATTGGAATCTCTGTCTTCTTTGCTGCCCTTTACTCACACTATTTGATTGGGGCTGTACTAGTTTACTTCCCTTCAGCCGATCAAAGCTTTTGTATGTTGTCGAAGACGACATTTATGCTCATTTTTTTTCAATATCTTCGTATACATAGAGCTCTCAGTATACAGTCTTCTGCCATTCATTGTCTTGGCAGTGTCAAACAGTGTTCTGGTGTGGAAACTGTTGTGTCAGTCAAGGCAGCCAGCAGACAATTGTCCCACGGGGATGTTGAGCAAGTTCAGGCCCGTGAAAAAAGCAGCACGCTCTGTGACCTTGACTGTTATTGTCGTGTCCACCACTTCCTCGTTTTGACTTTGCCCATATCTATTACTTTCATATTGTATTATTTTGAAATTGCATACACAACTGGTGGAGATTCTGAGCATTCTAAACGATATATGATCTACGCGATCAGTGACCAGCTGGCGTCCGCTAATAGTGCAGTGAATTTCTACCTGTATTGTTTGACTGGAAGGCGGTTCAGAGAGAGAGTTCATCAAGGTCATGTGTTGTGGAAGAAACACAAGACCACAGTCTGCCTCAAAGTGATGGGTGATGGCTACGACCAGTCCACACTTCAACCACAGTCACCTACTTTCTCTGTCGGCAACACCGCTGACATCATCACATCTTGAGTATGCTGATATGTCATGAATGAGTGAAGGAACAACAGCACTGTGTATACTACTCTCTCCGACACCCCGTCCACAGCCACAGCCCGGTCGGCCCCGCCGCAGCCCCGGCACCGGCAATCCACAGGGAACAGTCAATGTCAAGTCGTCAAGAGGCAACCCACCGAGGGAGACACTGCACTGCTGCCGAGTCACTTCGGTGGTGTTCAGTGGCGCCTGTTTGATCTAACATACGCAGGACACCACCTACTAAGCCCCCTACTGACGACAATAATTGCTTAGTCGCGGAGCCGGCGTGAGTGAGCTCTCCCTCCGGAGGGCGCCACCACGTCCGTCCAGCGACAGCCCCCCCCCATGACTCGCCGATACCGGTGACCCCGACGGAACCAAACCAAGGCCACAGACGTGGAGAGGACATCGAAACTGAGGTCACCATGAGAGCAGGGCATGAAGGGCCACAGAATTTGAGACTTTTTTTTTTTTTTTTTTTTTTTTTTTTTTTTTTTTTTTGAGAATGATCGATGATTAAGATGATGCTACGGATTTCCATGTCGGTCTGAGACTACATGACAGGGCTGTACTCTACGCTTCCTTCACACACAGAATTTCAGTTTCATCAAGGAGACGTCACTGCGTGCGAACTAGTCCATATACGCTACACCACATCTGCTAAGAGTTGAGACCACACTACGCATCAGACACATCTTTCCCTCGGACTGGACTAATGAATATCCACTTA
>JADBJO010016045.1:27500-37500 GCA_016801955.1 Conus betulinus | reverse complement strand
ATTCTACTATTGATGACAGTACCATAAAGTTTGCTGCTGATGTCACTTAAAGCAATGCCTCTATAATTACTAGGATCATTTGCGTCTCCTTTTTTGTACAGTGGTAGTAGGATAAGAGACTCACACGAGTTATACGGAAAAAAAAACCTTTGTCAAACAAAACATCGAAAAAAAAAAATGTAACAACAACAAAAAAAAAATGAATAAAAATGTCATCGCATGCATATTTAAGGCGCTCACCAATTATTTCATCTGGTCCAGCAGATTTACAAGTTTCAATTTCTTAAATACTAGAAGGATTTCCCCGACAGAGAGAGAGAGAGAGAGAGAGAGAGAGAGAGAGAGAGAGAGAGAGAGAGAGAGAGAGAGAGAGAGAGAGAGAGAGAGAGAGAGAGAGACAGACAGACAGACAGACAGATAACACACAAATTTTTGTGTTGTTGATAAAGAAAACTTTATTTTGAAGCAACATGCATATCACACTAAAAGTATCCAGGAATGTGCAGACAAATAAACGACCAACAAACAGTTCATCAATTTCAATAAAACGTAACATACAATTAAATCTGACGTAAGGGAGCAAAACATCACGGACAATATTTGTGACCAGAGATTTTTCTTCTTACTCTAAACAGTTTGCACAAATCTTCATATGTGAGAAACGACAAGGAAAAAAAATCAGATTAAACGTGTACGTATGCATGACTAATGTGAACACAGCTTGACGTGATGTGATGAACAAAGTCTAAGTCAACAACAATACGATGATGCAATGTCAATCATCCAATTATCATCATCAGATCTTATGACTTCAGCAGTTCATGTAAATAACTTTCAGATCTTGAGAGCAACATCAAAAAAAAAAAAAAAAAAATAAAAAGAGAACAGAAGAAAAAGAAAAATGGACACGTAGATCTTAATAATATAAGCGCGCTCGCACACACACACACACACACACACACACACACACACACACACACACACACACATGAAGTTAAATTCCATTTTGATCTGGACTTCAGATAAACACACACTGAAAAAAAAAAAGTAGAAAAAAAAAAGAAGAAACGGGAAAACAACATGCACTGGCAAGAAGCGGTAATCCTAGCAATCAATACAAACATTGCCAAAGGTAGTGACCAACAGACTGTACGTACAGTATAGCCTTGCAAAAGCCCCGAGCGTTTGGGAAAAGGGTATTAATTTAACGAAAAAGTAAAGTAAAGCACACACCAACCAACACGAATATTGGGGGTGTTGGGCATTTTCAACAAGATGACACAATCCACAGGCCGTGGGTAAGATTTCAGCTTATCTGTTACCGAAGTATGGTGACGATGAAGACACATGGAATTGTAATATCACAGGCCATCAAGAAAAGAAAAAGAAAAGATTTTCAACCAGTTGGTGTATGGCTCAAGAAAAAAGATTTCAATCAGTTGGTGTGTCGCTCTAGGAAAAAGATTTCAACCAATTGGTGTGTCGCGCCCTAGAAAAAAGATTTCAACCAATTGGTGTGTCGCCCTAGAAAAAAGATTTCAACCCAATTGGTGTATGGCCCTAGAAAAGACTTCAACCAATTGGTGTATCGCCTTCCACAACACAAAAAGAGGATACGAGATTTGGACCAATCAGAGGTGGTGAAAAATCAGATTTCAACCAATCGCCTTCCACAAGACAAACAGAGGATATGAGATTCCGACCAATTAGAAACGGTGGAAAATCAGATTTCAACCAGTCGCCTTCCACAAGACAAACAGAGGATATGAGATTTTGAACAATTAGAAAAACGGTGGAGAATCAGATTTCAACCAATCGCCTTCCACCACACAAACAGTGGAGAATCGGATTTCAACCGAAGAAGACAGGATTGCAACCAATGAGGATAATATTTCAACCAATAAGGATATATTTCAACCAATGAGGGTAAAATTTCAACCGATGAGGGTAATATTTCAACCAACGAGGGTAATATTTCAACCAATGAGGATAATATGTCAACCAATGAGGATAATATTCCAACCAATGAGGATTAAGACTTCAACCAATTAGTATACCGCATTTACAAGGCGAAACCAGAGCGTTTAGATGGATATTTTTATCGCATGAACAGGCATAACAGATGAATATGATGACACCAGATCTATTCAGCCAATTGACAACATTGCTGCGATCAAAAGAAAAATCACTCCGATTCAGTGCCAGGAGGAAACAGACATGACTGAGAGCATGTTCACAAGACCCAGATGCACACTGACAACGATCAAATCTTCTGTTTTGATTTAGCATAATACCAAAGGTTCGCAACTAAAGAAAACGAATTTGTCCAAGAAAAATACATGGTATGATTTGAATGGAATCTCTGTTAAAAAAGAAAAGACAAATACAATAACGACTTGTTTTCATTTGTTTATTATCACATTTCACTTTTGATTCCTCGGGTTCATAACAATTACAAAAAAAGAATGTCCCACATAAACCCAGTGGTAATACCTTGACACGTTAAGTAAATGCTGAGAAGTCAACAGTCCTGAGGTACCAAATACATTTCCTTGAGGAATGGGATGTAAGTATTGATACGTCGGGAGCACGCACACAGAAATATAGACAGCATACAGAGAAACTTAAGAAAAAAATGTAATAACCAATTTTAAACGTACCTTAATGTTTACGAAAACAAGAGAGAGAGAGAGAGAGAGAGGAGAGAGAGAGAGAGAGAGAGAGAGGAGAGAGAGAGAGAGAGAGAGAGGTTTTTGCGTGTGGGGGAGGGAAAATGCGAGAGTGAACACTCCGGCGATGGATATCGAGAACCCGTTAAACAATTGTAAAATCGATGGGTAACTGAGAATTCAAAGAAGGGTGGGATAGATGAGGTAATTGATTTCAGCCATTAATTATCGCTCAACAAAACCGGGCAAGATTTACAAGCCCTCTTTTCGAAATATCACAGACTGTCAATCGATTGATTTCACAGACTTGTAGCTACCGTCATCATCAACAATAAATTCATCAAAATAAAACGCATGTTTCATCACACACACACACACACACACACACACACACACACACACACACACACACACACACATTTTCGTGCAACGGGAATGTTATGTAGCAATGACGTAATATTTCATGCAAACAATGAATCCTTGAAAGCACACAGATAAAAAATCTTCACACTGTTTGTCTACACTGAAAGAAGCATTTCGCCAACCTTCCTTTGTCAATCCAAAAGACCACACCAGCCACTGCATAAATAAATAAATGCAAACGATTCAACGCTCGATAAATACTGGGGGGACCCCTCTGCCTCTCCCTGCGCCTCCCCCTGCCCCCCCCCCCCCCCCCCCCACAGGAGAGGGGTATGAGAATGAGCAAAGCTTTTTATAAACAAGAAATGGCAGTATGAACGTTTGACAGGGGTTACAGATTATTAGTATATCCGACATAACTTTACACCTTCATAGAAGGTGTAAAGCACAAAGGCATGAACTTCGACAAAAGGAAAGAAAAACAACTTTAAAAAACAAACATGCTGTTCCACATGTAAACAGCTGACTGAGACAACAAATAAACTGCACTAATAGAACAGGAAAGCAAAAAAAAAAAAAAAGTTCTTAAAATCTCTGAAATATGACCAACATCATCCACGTAGTAGTTACGATCTTTAAATAGTGTTAGCCTACCTCAAAACTGTGTCGAACGGATATGGTACGTAACCAAAAAAAAAAAAAACCCAAAAAACGTTTTCAGCCGACACAAAAAAGAAAAGATCTTTAAACCTGAAGTTTGTCGTCGAGTCATGCGGATTATAACGTCAGTGTGGAGTGGAGCCAAACTGGACGTTGACCACCGGGGCCCAGGCCAAAAGATTCAACACTCTGGATTTTGAACCCTTCACCCGCAGACACCCAGTCCCAACCAACAGACGGCAGAAGCAGCTTGGTCCGGCCACCCCCCTGTGGTCGGTGTGTGGTGACCCCGACCGTTAGTAGGCACCGCTGGCCATGCTGGTGTGGAGTTCCTGGAACCTGTAGGCCATGTTGTCCATGACGACTGCGGTGTCCCGGGCGATGAGGTAGTCAGCGATGTCCCTGTAAGTGGCCGCCAGGTTGTCGCAGCCCTCGTCCTGCATGGCCAGCATGTTCGGGTCGCTCCCTTGCAGGACCTCTGCCCCGGGGATTTGATCCGCAGGCATGGGGTGGCCACGAGCCGTCAGGTACTTGTCCGTTTGGCACAGGGCCAGCAGCAGCTTCCCCTTCAGCGAGTCCATCTGGGTCCACAGGGTGCTGGGCGTCGCTGCGCGTGTCACACTCGCCGGCGTTGTCCCTGCTTTTGTTGACGAAGATGTAGATTTTGGACAGGATGACGTATGTCTCCATCATCAGCTTGGTGTCCTGAGATGAACAGGAACTTGATAAATAATAATACATACTCACACACACAGACACAGACAGACAGGCAGACAGACAGACAGACAGACACAGACACAGACAGACACACACACACACACACACACACACACACACACACACACACACACAAAAATCAATGAGTGAATGAATGAACTAATAAATAATCAATACGTAAACTGAACGTATTCCATGCGATTCTCTCTCTCTCTCTCTCTCTCTCTCTCTCTCTCTCTCTCTCTCTCTCTCTCTCTCTCTCTCTCTCTCTCTCCCCCTCCGTTCCATCCCCCCCCCTCTCTTTCTTGTTACTCCTCACCCACTCCACCGTCCCACATTTTTTATGTATTACTTTTTATCCCCCACATGAATAGTACCCACTCTAACGATGATGGTAGTACAGCTATCAATCAATAAATGAACGATCAATATATTGGTTATCTACAATACCCTTAAAAATACGCTATCGCCAGAGGTACACTGTGTATGTGTGTGTGTGTGTGTGTGCGTGTGTGTGTGTGTGTGTGTGTGTGTGTGTGTGTGTGTGTGTGTGAATGAGAGAGAGAGAGAGAGAGAGAGAGAGAGAGACAGACAGACAGACAGACAGACAGACAGACAGACAGACAGACAGAGAGTTGTGCTATACGTCACACGGACGACCCAGTTACACTATCACATGACCCCCAAGCACAAGACTGCTGCACACACGTCAGAAGAGACTTACGTTGGTCTCGGACTTGATGACGTCAACAGAGTGTGGGAAGCTGCCCACGTGCGCGTTGGTCGACTCTCTCGTTGCTGCTGTTAATCCTTGGATTGGGGGTGGCCTGGAAAAAAAAAAGGTTGGAAACTCACGTACACACTTCTGCTCTCATGCCAGTGTAGCAAAACAGCAAGTACTTGGGCTACCGTTACTGCTGCCGCTGTACGACTACTACTACTACTACTACTACTACTACTACTACTACTACTACTGTTGCTGCTGCTGCTGCTGCTGCTGCTGCTACTACTCTTTCAGCCTCTGTCCCTGTTGCTCAAGCTATTACGCAATAGTCGACTGCAACGGCTGCTGCCATGGCTACAATTTGTCTATGGCTGCTGCCAAACTGCTGTCTCTGCTGACTATCACTATACGGTCAATGTGAAAGTGTAGTTGGTCTACACTTAGTGTGTCCTGATTTAGAGAACGCAATGACAGCTGGTTTCTAATTCTAATTTTTTTTTGTGTGTTAAACTCCTGTTCCACCTCTCTCTCTCTCTCTCTCTCTCTCTGGCTCTGCAATCGCCAGATAATGTACAGCTGTCCACATCAAAATGATTCTCGTTGTATTAGAAAACTGTAAACTGCACACACACACACACACACACACACACACACACACACACACACACATACGCGTGCGCGCGCGCGCACGCGCACTCACGCAGAGCTTGATATGATGCGAAGGCCCCCCCCCCTCTCTCTCTCTCTCTCTCCTCTCATCCCCATCCGGTTTTTTCTCTCTCCCTCTCTCTCTGTCACTCTCATCTCTCTCTCTCTCTCTCTCTTTTCCCTCCCCCTCCCTCTCTCTCTCTCTCTCTCTCTCTCTCTCTCTCTCTCTCTCTCTCTCTCTCTCTCTCTCTTTTTTCACCTGACCCACAAGACTACTTACAGTCAGCAAATCTTTCCAGGCTTCAGCAGCAGTTTTTACGTCACCGACGGCGTCCTTCAAGTTGCCAGAATGGTGGTCACGTTGGCTGTGGTCTGCGACCCCGTGGTGCAAGGTGCCCGCCACGGTTCCAGCGGCGGCGCTGCAGTGGTGCTGGGCACGGGACTGGCTGTGACGGAGCCCAGCAGGGCCAGTGCCAACAGCAGGGAGGGGACAAATGCTCACGTGGCCTTGGGGCAGCTTTCCTATTGGACCAACAGCAATGTGGTTAGGAATGTCTGACAGCACAGCACGGGCGACACGCCATGTGTTAGAGACGGCCGGTGTGACGAAACATTTGAACTCCCTGAATGGTTTAAATCCCAGGGAGTGAAACTGGTCATATATAAATTTTTAACTCCCTGGGAGTTCAACTAGAATATAAAAAACTCCCTCCCTCTGTGTTTTTCAGTTTGACTCCAGGGGAGTTATTCTGACATACCACCAGTGACCCCCACCTACCACCAATCACTCACTCCCCACACCTCGCTACCACCCATGCATCTTTTATATATATATATATATTATATATATATATATTTGGAAACCAGTCTGTCTATGTGTCTGTGTGTGTGTGTGTATTCCTTATGCACGGCCACAGTTCTCAACCGATCGACACCAAATTTAGTATCAAGCATCCTTGGCACCCCGGAAAGGTCATGGGCTATTCAGTTTTGTGTGCGGCACTGTTTCTAGGGCGCAGAAAAATTGAATATTAAAAAACATCGGAGCCATAGTTCAGTACCAAATTTGGTGGCGATCGGCTGAAAAAGTATGGCTTTGTATAAGCATCAGACAGACAGACACAGAGAGATACACAGACAGACAGACAGACAGACAGACAGACACACACACACACACACACACACACACACACACACACACACACACACACACACACACACACACACACACACCACACACACACATAACAGGTTATGTATGTATATATATATATATATATATATATATATATATATATATAATAGAGAGAGAGAGAGAGAGAGAGAGAGAGAGAGAGAGAGAGGGAGAATGACTAACTCCCAGGGGGTTCATTCTGTTACAGGTGGGAGTAAAGTCTGGTATAAGCACAAAATGACTCCCCCATTAATGCTTTTAAGAATTTGTTGACACTTACCAAAAAAGATTTTTTTAGAGAACATTTTGAAGTTTTACTGAGTGGAGTTATATTTTGGCACAGGTGGGGAGGAGTCATTCTAGTTTAACTTTGGGGGGGAGTTAAAATTTTACATATGAATAGTTTAACTCCCTGGGAGTTAAACCATTCGGGGAGTTCAAAGGTTTCGAGTCATCGGGAAACGGACCGTCGCAATGTGCGCTTCAGAGCGATGGACAGACTATAACCACGCCCCCTCCTCTCTCTCTCTCTCTCTCTCTCTCTCTCTCTCTCTCTCTCTCTCTCTCTCTCTCTCTCTCTCTCTCTCTCTCTCTCTCCTCTTCTGGACAACTGTACAAATGCTATGGGTAAAGTGCGAGAGTTCCGGTATTGATACCGAATATAGTTCGTGGGTAAATTCTTTTGTCTGGCTGATTCATTTCATGTTGGACAGTGCAAATTGCTTGAGACTATTAGTTTTATCAGTTCAGCAAGCTTTCTCTCTCTCTCTCTCTCTCTCTCTCTCTCTCTCTGAACCTGTGTGTGTGTGTGTGTGTGTGTGTGTGTGTGTGTGTGTGTGTGTGTGTGTGTGTGTGTGTACATGTATGTGTGTGTGTGTGTGTGTGAGTATGTGTGTGTGTGTGTGTTCGTGGACATCACCCCCCCCCCCCCCCCCATACACACACCCCCCCAACTCACTATTTACCCCAGTTTGCCGATCTTGCCGCTAAACAGTTCCAAAATATTATTCGAAAACATCACTTCAGAGAGAGAGAGAGAGAGAGAGAGAGAGAGAGAGAGAGAGAGAGAATAGAGAGAGAGAGAAAAAAAAGTAAATAGTTTTTTCGTTACATAAGCTTGTGAATAACTGAGTAAGCTTGTCAGTTATAAAGTTGACATAAGAGAGTGTGAATCAGCTGACGAAAGACCTGTGGGCAAGCGATGAGAATGGGTCCGTTTTCCTCATGCACTATGAAGCCCCCCCCCCCCCCCCTCACCCCCCTCCAACCCCCATATGTTGCTAGTGAAGGATTTAATTCCATTTATAATCTAACGCCCTAATTTGTCATTCTCATTCTGCCTCCTCCCCCCCCCCCCACCCTTCCCTCTTCTTTTTTTTCCTAGTATCTTTATCTTTTTTTTTTATTTTAAAGAAATGTTTTGTCGAGACATCATTGTGATGGAGGAAAAAAATCAGCCTGCATTTTTCTTTTTTTTTTTTTTTTTTCTCTCGCCCAGATAGCTTAATTAGAATTAACAAACGCTTGGGACCTAACACACTTAAATCGCGAGTAGTACAAGAAAAAGAATGTATACAAAGTACCTGACATCTCCAAAATTGATTCTAAACAGCTTGTTGATTCATGAATATAATGAGACAGCAAACATCGTTTTGTTTACCTTTCAACAAAGTCGTCATGATGGTAGTCAGAGCGCGTACCGATGTAGATGGAATAACTGGTGAAGAAGCGTACACTTCAGTTTTCAGCAAACAGAACATTAACAGAGCACCTGTGTAAACGTCTGTTCAATCCACGTGTTGATGTTACCAAATGCAAAGGCTGTTTGGTGACGGTCTGAACCACAGACAGAGCGATCTCGCTTTTATACCAAGCACAAGGATAAAATTAGTGCAAGCAACTCTCCCATGGTTGTCTTGGATTCCGTCATAGACTGAACATATCCTGAAGTTCGGTAAGATGTGACAAACAGCCCACGTTTCGGTTCTTATTTCAATCACAAATCGGAAAATTCCACAACCCCTGCACGGCGGCGGGAAAACTAGGCCTCCTCTGTTTCTATTTTAAGCTGTGACAACATGGCGCGCTCTCTCTTTCTCTCTCTCTCTCTCTTTCCCTGGTTTCAACAGGATGTGGGAAAAAAATATAGGCTTGGCACTGGACTGGCTATTTAGGGAGGGAAGGAGGGGGTGGCATTAAAAGCAGAAAAGCTGATTTTGTAGGAGATCACGACACTGTGTTTGATTCGGGATTTTGAGGGGGGGAGGGGGGTGTGTGTGTGTCAGATTGACGAATTGATGAAACAGCTCGTCGTTTGAAAGTCTTTGATTGACGAGCCTCGTTTTCAATGGTGCGTGCGCCAAAGGCGAAAGTGACCAACCCTTGCCCCATGCGAAATATGAGACGTGCCCTCCTCCAATTGTTTCGGTTGCTCCTTAAGTTGGGGAAAAGCCGCTTAATCATTGGGTTTCTGAATGAGTACAGGAAGACAGCAGAGGTACTGGTTTTTTTTTTTTATGCCTTTTTTTTTCTTAATCTTGCGATAATGGACTTTTTTTTTTTACAGAACAATCTTTGATCATCTTAAGCGAGAATTGACAAGCGCACTAAAAGAGGACATTATGCAAAGACATTGGCATATAACAGCACTTCTCTGAGCCACTCTTATAACATTCTCCATTCTCAAGACAAGAGAAAAAATTTAACTAGTACACGGCTACGTTTGATAAAGAATGACGACATAAAGTAAACCAAGAGAAAAGAAGACCTTAGCATTATTTTTCAACCTTTTGTCCTAATTTCTCCATTATGTATCTTACAACAAAGCACACTTTTTCCCCAATGACTTACCACAATATCAATTCATCATAAAAAGGAAGTAATAGTACACATAGACACACTGATACACACACACACACACACACACACACACACACACACACACACACGCACGCACGCACGCACGCACGCACGCACGCACGCACGCACGCACCCTACACCTAAACACACTGAAAAGAAAAAAGAGTAAAAGAGTTGAGCTGAAAC
>JADBJO010016045.1:12500-25000 GCA_016801955.1 Conus betulinus | reverse complement strand
ATGAATGGCTGTGTAATTCATTACTGTTCAATCCGCTGTGTTTCTACAATCACAACGGTTGTTCAAACCATGAGTCTCTAAATCATCGAGATCTAGTGAAAATAAAACAGGAAGAAAATCATTTACTCTTTTCTAAAACCCTTTAACACGACAGATTTCGTTTTAATGAACGAAAGATCCATAGATATCAATTAATGATTCCTAGACAAACTCATGGTTTAAAGTTTAATGATGTAGGCCTAATATCTGAAACGGGCTTACTTTTCTGAAAGTAGTCTACTTTATTTGATTCAATTAATTCGTCTGATCTACTATTAACACTGCTTATGAATAATTCTTTAACACTATTTATGAATAATTCTCCAGCACGACTTAAGAACGTCATTCTGTAATTATTACAGTTTACACCTTTATAAAAGTGGCAGTATAAAGCTCGTAATCCATCCCTTGGGTACAAAACCTTTCTCCAGACCTTTGTTGGAACTACCATAGGAAGACATGATATTTTCCCATTGAATCGGTGCATTTTGTTTCAGCTTGTTTAGAGACAATTCGAAGCATTTGAAAATTTTGTCCTCTGTGACAAGTGCATATAAACACTGAAATTTCATAGTCAAAACGAAAATCAGTAGGTACAGCATTCTTCAAGTCTTCTGGATCTTCCTCTATGACGTTGAGGCATTGAAAGTGGTTACAAATCATTTAAAGTTATCAGATTTAAAGACTTCCGTTTCCGTCTAATTTTTTTCCGCAGAATGTTTTGATTCAAAATATCGTAGCCTGTGAAGCCTGGTGTGTGGAAGATTGGAGGTGTTTACAAAGGCTTAGCTGTGTTGATAAGCCTGTGTGTGTGTGTGTGTGTGTGTGTGTGTGTGTGTGTGTGTGTGTGTGTGTGTGTAAGGGTTGTTGTTTTCACCGTGTGACCTCATAGGTGGAGGAGGGGGGGGGGGGGCATGACTGACTGTTGTCTCACCGACTGTGGGACTGTTAAGAGTGACTGGAAGCCTGTAACTATCAGGACGCTCTAAGGTCCAATGCTTAAAGTCCATGGGCAACAGCAAGGACCGTTGTCACAACATGTACAGTCCTGCGGTTCAGAATCGAGAAGCAGCGTGTATGTGTGTGTGTGTGTGTGTGTGTGTGTGTGTGTGTGTGTGTGTGTGTGTGTGTGTGTATGTGTGCGTGTGTGTGCCTCTGTGTGTGTGTGTGTGTGTGTGTGTGTGTGTGTGTGTGTGTGTGTGTGTGTGTGTGTGGTGCGTGCGTGCGTGCGTGCGTGCGTGCGTGCGTGTGTGTGTGTGTGTGTGTGTGTGTGTGTGTGTGTGTGTGTGTGTGTGTGTGTGTGTGTGTGTGTGTGTGTATGTGTGTGTGTGTGTGTGTGTGTGTGTGTGTGTGTGTGTGTGTGTGTGTGTGTGTGTGTGTGTGTGTGTGTGTGTATGTGTATGCGTGTGTGTGCATGTATGTGTGTGTGTGTGTGTGTGTGTGGTGTGCGTGCGTGCGTGCGTGTGTGTACGTGTGGGCGTGTGTATGTGTGGAAACATATCCACTATTAACATCAATCTGTGAAGGACAAGACGTCACACAAATTGGCACAGAGAGAGAGAGTAACAGAGAAAGAGAGAGAGAGAGAGAGAGAGAGAGAGAGGGGGGGGGGGGGGGTGAAACGAAACGAAACGAAATATTATTTTAAGAGGGTAATGAGATAAGCAATATAAATGGTTTTCTCCACCTAACCCTGGGAAGAGAGAGAGAGAGAGAGAGAGAGAGAGAGAGAGAGAGAGAGAGAGAGAGAGAGAGAGAGAAATGAAATGAAATGAAAAATGGTTTATTCATGCCATACCCCTATATGAAGGGGAGTGCGGGATATTCAACAATTCAAGACAAAGAAAAATGTACTAAATGATACCATACACAAACTTAACAAAAAACAAAAAATCAAGCTGTGCTAAGAACATGATACATCTCTTATCTTAAAGACGTGATAAAGAAAAAGACTAAAAATTTTCACTACATTTTCATTGGTAGAAGCCATCAGCATACACAAGCGGAAGAGACAGGGCTGCTTATAACATTTTTTTCTGGAATAATTTTCTCTCTAATATTCTGAATAGCTGGGCATACTAAAACAAAATGTACTTCGTCTTCCTTCGATTTTCTGCACAGTGGACATATTAAATCATGATCAGTATGAGCCTTGTATCTTAGGTAATGAACTCTTATTTCTGATACTCCGAATCGGAACTTAGATGTGATCTGTTTCAAAGATCGACTTAATTTAAGGGTTATGTATGGCTTAACAGAATGAGACATCCCATTCAACAAGAGTACATTTCAAAACGTTCACTGGTTTGGATATGGTCTTGCCAGTTCTGCCAGCTTACATCAATCAGTCAGTCTTTGTCTGAAGCTACGAATAAACATTTGAAACATTTCCTACTCCCTGATTAACCCAAACATGACCATAACCAAATTTAAACAAGCATTACTTTGCATTGGTTGCCCAATTATGTTTACCTTTAGCATCAAGATGCAACAGTGTCAAATATGTTTTGCGTGGCAGCCTGTTTTCTTCCATGCTGATTAGTCTCAACCAATACTTTACACATCGAAGAACAGAATTGACTGTAATCGGATATCTGTTGGTTTCGCCATAAACTAAGTCATTTGGTGTACGCCTGTGTACACCAAGAAAACGTTTCAAAGCACACAAATGAACCTTTTCACATTGTTCAGCAGCTTTTTCCAACCCCCCACAGTTCTGCCCCTTACTGAACAATAGGCTGTATTTTGGCATCAACATTTTTAGGAGTATTTCCAAGGAATCATTTTTAAGCAGATACAATTTCTGCATGATACTTAATGAAGTGTTCTTTCCACGACTAGCTAAATCTCTGCATGCACATGTAAAGCTCAATTTTGTCGAAAAATATATACCAAGATACTTATAGACATTTACAACAGGCATTATAACTCCATTATAGGTCCATCGTTCTCTAGCTGCTAAATACCCTCCCTTTCTGAAAGCAATAATATTACTTTTTATCTCTAATTTAACACGCAGACCTAGACTGAAAGCTGCGTTTTGCAAAGTGATTAGCTGGGTCTGTAGTCCAACGATAGTTTCAGATATTAAAACAATGTCGTCAGCTAACAGTAAGATGAACAATTCAAAAGCATCAGGTTGAAAACATGCTCCATGTCTTCCTTTCCTTACGACTTCCAGAGCTTATTCATTTATAAATAATGTAAACAATACAGGGCTACATACATCACCCTGTTTAACACCAACAGCGCAGTAATAACGTCCGACAATCTGTTTCCAGTTTTAATTCTAGCTTTCACGTCTTTGTACATGCTCTGGAACATTTGAACAGTTTTCTTCGTATCCCATTCTTGAGTAAAATTGGCCAAAGTAAGTTACGATTTACTGAATCAAAGGCTTTTTGAAAACCAATGAAAGCAACGTACAGTTTTTTTATACTAGCAGCAAACTGCTTCTGTATTAAAGCCATGAGCGTGAACATGTGGTCAGTTGTAGAGTAACCCTTTTTAAATCCTGCTTGTATATCTCCGGTAATGTCGTTTTCTCTTACCCACGCTTGAATTCTACTTTTGATGACAGTACCATAAAGTTTGCTGCTGATGTCACTTAAAGCAGTGCCTCTATAATTACTAGGATCATTTGCGTCTACTTTTTTGTACAGTGGTAGGATAAGAGACTCACACCAGTTATACGGAAAAAACACCTTTGTCAAACAAAACATCGAAAAATGTAACAACAACAAAAAGAAAATCAATAAAAATGTCATCGCATGCATATTTAAGGCGCTCACCAATTATTTCATCTGGTCCAGCAGATTTACCAAGTTTCAATTTTCTAAAATACTAGAAGGATTTCCCAGAGAGAGAGAGAGAGAGAGAGAGAGAGAGAGAGAGAGAGAGAGAGAGAAGAGAGAGAGAGAGAGAGAGACAGACAGACAGACAGACAGACAGAGAGAGACAGATAACACACAAATTTTTGTGTTGTTTGATAAAGAAAACTTTATTTTGAAGCAACATCCATCATCACACTAATCTAGGAATGTGCAGGCAAATAACGACCAACAAACAGTTCATCAATTTCAATAAACGTAACATACAATTAAATCTGACGTAAGGGAGCAAAACATCACGGACAATATTTTGTGACCAGAGATTTTCTTCTTACTCTAAACAGTTCGCACAAATCTTCATATGTGAGAAACGACAAGGAAAAAAAATCAGATTAAACGTGTACGTATGCATGACTAATGTGAACACAGCTTGACGTGATGCGATGAACAAAGTCTAAGTCAACAACAATACGATGCAATGTCAATCATCCAATTATCATCATCAGATCTTATGACTTCAGCAGTTCATGTAAATAACTTTCAGATCTTGAGAGCAACATCAAAAAAAAAAAAAAATGAAATAAAAAGAGAGAACAGAAGAAAACAAAAATGGACACGTAGATCTTAATAATATAAGCGCGCTCGCACACACACACACACACACACACACACACACACACACACACACACACATGAAGTTAAATTCCATTTTGATCTGGACTTCAGATAAACACACACACACTGAAAAAAAAGTAGAAAAAAAGAAGAAACGGGAAAACAACATGCACAGGCAAGAAGCGGTAATCCTAGCAATCAATACAGACATTGCCAAAGGTAGTGACCAACAGACTGTACGTACAGTATAGCCCTGTAAAAGCCCTGAGCGTTTGGGAAAAGGGTATTAATTTAACGAAAAAGTAAAGCACACACACCAACCAACACGAATATTGGGGGGTGTTGGCATTTTCAACAAGATGACACAATCCACAGGCCCGTGGGTAAGATTTCAGCTTATCTGTTACCGAAGTATGGTGATGATGAAGACACATGGAATTGTAGTATCACAGGCCATCAAGAAAAGAAAAAGAAAAGATTTCAACCGGTGGGTGTATGGCCCAAGAAAAAAGATTTCAACCAGTTGGTGTGTCGCCCTAGGAAAAAGATTTCAACCAATTGGTGTGTCGCCCTAGAAAAAAGATTTCAACCGATTGGTGTATGGCCCTAGAAAAAAGACTTCAACCAATTGGTGTATCGCCTTCCACAACACAAAAAGAGGATACGAGATTTCGACAATCAGAGGTGGTGGAAAAATCAGATTTCAACCAATCGCCTTCCACAAGACAAACAGAGGATATGAGATTCCGACCAATTAGAAACGGTGGAAAATCAGATTTCAACCAGTCGCCTTCCACAAGACAAACAGAGGATATGATATTTTGAACAATTAGAAATGGTGGAGAATCAGATTTCAACCAATCGCCTTCCACCACACAAACAGTGGAGAATCAGATTTCAACCGAAGAAAACAGGATTCCAACCAATGAGGATAATATTTCAACCAATAAGGATCATATTTCAACCAATGAGGGTAAAATTTCAACCGATGAGGATAATATTTCAACCAATGAGGGTAAATATTTCAACCGATGAGATAATATGTCAACCAATGAGGATAATATTCCAACCAATGAGGATCAAGACTTCAACCAATTAGTATATACCGCATTTACAAGGCGAAACCAGAGCGTTTAGATGGATATTTTTTATCGCATGCACAGGCATAACAGATGAATATGATGACACCAGATCTATTCAGCCAATTGACAACATTGCTGCGATCAAAAGAAAATCACTCCGATTCAGTGCCAGGAGGAAACAGACATGACTGAGAGCATGTTCACAAGACCCAGATGCACACTGACAACGATCAAATCTTCTGTTTTGATTTAGCATAATACCAAAGGTTTCGCAACTAAAGAAAACGAATTTGTCCAAGAAAAATACATGGTATAATTTTAATGGATTCTCTGTTAAAAAAAGAAAAGACAAATACAATAACGACTTGTTTTCATTTGTTATTATCACATTTCACTTTTGATTCCTCGGGTTCATAACAATTACAAAAAAAGAATGTCCCACATAAACCCAGTGGTAATACCTTGACACGTTAAGTAAATGCTGAGAAGTCAACAGTCCCTGAGATATACATTTCTTGAGGAATGGGATGTAAGTATTGATACGTCGGGAGCACGCACACAGAAATATAGACAGCATACAGAGAAACTTAAGAAAAAATGTAATAACCAATTTTAAACGTACCTTAATGTTTACGAAAACAAGAGAGAGAGAGAGAGAGAGAGAGAGAGAGAGAGAGAGAGAGAGAGAGAGAGAGAGAGAGAGAGAGAGAGAGAGGGTTTTTGCGTGTGGGGAGGGGGAAAGGGAAATGCGAGTGAACACTCCGGCGATGGATATCGAGAACCCGTTAAACAATTGTAAAATCGATGGGTAACTGAGAATTCAAAGAAGGTGGGGATAGATGAGGTAATTGATTTCAGCCATTAATTATCGCTCAACAAACCGGCAAGATTTACAAGCCCTCTTTTCGAAATATCACAGACTGTCAATCGATTGATTTCACAGACTTGTAGCTACCGTCATCATCAACAATAAATTCATCAAAAAAAATAAACGCATGTTTCATCACACACACACACACACACACACACACACACACACACACACACACACACACACACATTTTCGTGCAACGGGAATGTTATGTAGCAATGACGTAATATTTCATGCAAACAATGAATCCTTGAAACCACACAGATAAAAATCTTCACACTGTTTGTCTACACTGAAAGAAGCATTTCGCCAACCTTCCTTTGTCAATCCAAAAGACCACACCAGCCACTGCATAAATAAATAAATGCAAACGATTCAACGCTCGATAAATACTTGGGGACCCCTCTGCCTCTCCCTGCGCCTCCCCCCCCCCCCCCCCCCCCCCCCCCCCCACAGGAGAGGGGTATGAGAATGAGCGAAGCTTTTTATAAACAAGAAATGGCAGTATGAACGTTTGACAGGGGTTACAGATTATTAGTATAATCCGACATAACTTTACACCTTCATAGAAGGTGTAAAGCACAAAGGCATGAACTTCGACAAAAGGAAAGAAAAAAAACAACTTTAAAAAACAAACATGCTGTTCCACATGTAAACAGCTGACTGAGACAACAAATAAACTGCACTAATAGAACAGGAAAGCAAAAAAAAAAAAAAATTCTTAAAATCTCTGAAATATGACCAACATCATCCACGTAGTAGTTACGATCTTTAAATAGTGTTAGCCTACCTCAAAACTGTGTCGAACGGATATGGTACCTAACCAAAAAAAAAAAAAAAAAAAACCCAAAAAAAACGTTTTTAGCCGACACAAAAAAAGAAAAGATCTTTAAACCTGAAGTTTGTCGTCGAGTCATGCGGATTATAATGTTAGTGTGGAGTGGAGCCAAACTGGACATTGACCACCGGGGCCAGGCCAAAAGATTCAACACTCTGGATTTGAACCCTTCACCCGCAGACACCCAGTCCCAACCAACAGACGGCAGAAGCAGCTTGGTCCGCCCACCCCCTGTGGTCAGTGTGGTGACCCCGACCGTTAGTAGGCACCGCTGGCCATGCTGGTGTGGAGTTCCTGAAACCTGTAGGCCATGTTGTCCATGACGACTGCGGTGTCCCGGCGATGAGGTAGTCAGCGATGTCCCTGTAAGTGGCCGCCAGGTTGTCGCAGCCCTCGTCCTGCATGGCCAGCATGTTCGGGTCGCTCCCTTGCAGGACCTCCGCCCCGGGGATTTGATCCGCAGGCATGGGGTGGCCACGAGCCGTCAGGTACTTGTCCGTTTGGCACAGGGCCAGCAGCAGCTTCCCCTTCAGCGAGTCCATCTGGGTCCACAGGGTGCTGGCGTCGCTGCGCGTGTCACACTCGCCGGCGTTGTCCCTGCTTTTGTTGACGAAGATGTAGATTTTGGACAGGATGACGTATGTCTCCATCATCAGCTTGGTGTCCTGAGATGAACAGAAACTTGATAAATAATACATACTCACACACACAGACACAGACAGACAGGCAGACAGACAGACAATGACAGACAGACAGACAGACAGACAGACACACAGACACACACACACACACACACACAATATCAATGAGTGAATGAATGAACTAATAAATAATCAATACGTAAACTGAACGTATTCCATGCGATTCTCTCTCTCTCTCTCTCTCTCTCTCTCTCTCTCTCTCTCTCTCTCTCTCTCTCTCTCTCCCTCCACCGTTTCCATCCCCCCCCCCCCCCCTTTCTTGTTACTCCTCACCCACTCCACCGTCCCACATTTTTTATGTATTACTTTTTGTCCCCCACATGAATAGTACCCACTTTAACGATGATGGTGGTACAGCTATCAATCAATTTATGAACGATCAATATATTGGTTATCTACAATACCCTTAAAAATACGCTATCGCCAGAGGGTACACTGTGTATGTGTGTGCGTGTGTGCGTGTGTGTGTGTGTGTGTGTGTGTGTGTGTGTGTGTGTGTGAAGTGAGAGAGAGAGAGAGAGAGAGAGAGAGAGACAGACAGACAGACAGACAGACAGACAGACAGACAGACAGACAGACAGAGAGAGTTGTGCCGTACGTCACACGGACGACCCAGTTACACTATCACATGACCCCCAAGCACAAGACTGCTGCACACAAGTCAGAAGAGACTTACGTTGGTCTCGGACTTGATGACGTCAACAGAGTGTGGGAAGTTGCCCACGTGCGCGTTGGTCGTCGAACTCTCCAGGTGCTGGCCTCGTTGCTGTTAATCCTTGGATTGGGGCTGGCCTGGAAATAAAAAAGGTTGGAAACTCACGTACACACTTCTGCTCTCATGCCAGTGTGGCAAAACAACAACTACTTGGGCTACCGTTACTGCTGCCGCTGTACGACTACTACTACTACTACTACTACTACTACTACTACTGCTACTGCTACTACTACTACTACTGCTGCTGCTGCTGCTGCTGCTACTACTCTTTCAGCCTCTGTCCCTGTTGCTCAAGCTATTACGCAATAGTCGACTGCAACGGCTGCTGCCATGGCTACAATTTGTCTATGGCTGCTGCCAAAAACTGCTGTCTCTGCTGACTATCACTATACGGTCAATGTGAAAGTGTAGTTGGTCTACACTTAGTCTGCCCTGATTTAGAGAACGCAATGACAGCTGGTTTCTAATTCTAATTTTTTTTGTTGTTGTTAAACTCCTGTTCCACCTCTCTCTCTCTCTCTCTCTCTCTGGCTCTGCAATCGCCAGATAATGTACAGCTGTCCACATCAAAATGATTCTCGTTGTATTAGAACTGTAAACTGCACACACACACACACACACACACACACACACACACACACACACACACACACACACGCGCGCGCGCGCGCGCGCACGCGCACTCACGCAGAGCTTGGCATGATGCGAAGGCCCCCCCCCCTCTCTCTCTCTCTCCCTCCTCGGTGTTTGTCTCTTCCCTCGCTCTGTCACTCTCTTCATCTCTCTCTCTCTCTTCCTCCCTCCCTCTCTCTCTCAACTCTCTCTCTCTCTCTCACCTGACCTACAAGACTACTTACAGTCAGCAAATCTTTCCAGGCTTCAGCAGCAGTTTTTACGTCACCGACGGCGTCCTTCAAGTTGCCCAGAATGGTGGTCACGTTGGCTGTGGTCTGCGACCCCGTGGTGCAAGGTGCCCGCCACGGTTCCAGCGGCGGCGCTGCAGTGGTGCTGGGCACGGGACTGGCTGTGACGGAGCCCAGCAGGGCCAGTGCCAACAGCAGGGAGGGGACAATGCTCACGTGGCCTCGGGGCAGCTTTCCTATTGGACCAACAGCAGTGAGGTTAGGAGTCAGTGACAGCACAGCACGGGCGACACGCCATGTGTTAGACGGCCGGTGTGACGAAAAATTTGAACTCCCTGAATGGTTTAAATCCCAGGGAGTGAAACTGGTCATATATAAATTTTAACTCCCTGGGAGTTCAACTAGAATATAAAAAAACTCCCTCCCTCTGTGTTTCAGTTTGACTCCAGGGGAGTTATTCTGACATACCACCAGTATGACCCCCACCTACCACCAATCACCCACTCCCCACACCTCGCTATCACCCATGCATCTTATATATATATATATATATATATATATATATATATATATTATATATATATATATATATATATATATTTGGAAAACCAGTCTGTCTATGTGTCTGTGTGTGTGTATTCCTTATGCACGGCCACAGTTCTCAACCGATCGACACCAAATTTGGTATCAAGCATCCTTGGCACCCCGGAAAGGTCATGGGCTATTTAGTTTTGTGCGGCACAGTTTCTAGGGCGCATAAAAAATTGAATATTTAAAAAAATCGGAGCCATAGTTCAGTACCAAATTTGGTGGGCGATTGGCTGAAAAGTATGGCTTTGTATAAGCATCAGACAGACACAGAGATACACAGTCAGACACACACACACAAGTCTGGTATACGCACAAGTCTGGTATAAGCACAAAATGACTCCCCCATTAATGTTTTCAAGAATTTGTTGAGACTTTTACAAAAAAAAAAAAAAAAAAAAAAAAAAAAAAAAAAAAAAAGATTTTCAGGACATTTTGAAGTTTTACTGAGTGGAGTTATTTTGGCACACGGTGGGAGTCATTCTAGTTTAACTTCGGGGGGAGTTAAAATTTATATATGAATAGTTTAACTCCCTGGGAGTTAAACCATTGGGGAGTTCAAAGGTTTCGTGTCACCGGGAAACGGACGCAACATGCGCTTCAGAGCGATGGACAGACTATAACCATGCCTACCTCTCTCTCTCTCTCTCTCTCTCTCTCTCTCTCTCTCTCTCTGACAACTGTACAAATGCTATGAGTAAAGTGCGAGAGTTCCGGTATTGATACCGAATATAGTTCGTGGGTAATTCTTTTTGCCTGGTTGATTCATTCCATGTTGGACAGTGCAAATTGCTTGAGATTATTAGTTTGTTTAGTTCGGCAAGCTCTCTCTCTCTCTCTCTCTCTCTCTCTCTCTCTCTCTCTCTCTCTCTCTCTCTCTGTGTGAACGTGTATGTGTGTGTGTGTGTGTGTGTGTGTGTGTGTGTGTGTGTGTGTAAGTGTGTGTGTTTGAGTGAGTGTGTGTGTGTGTGTGTGTGTGTGTGTGTGTGTGTGTGTGTGTGTGTGTGTGTGTGTGTGTGTGTGTGTGTGTGTGTGTGTGTGTGTGTGTGTGTGTGTGTTCGTGGACATCACTATCACACAGATGCGTGAATTAGTTTTGTGTCAGAGCAAACTATCATAGTTTATCAAGTTCGTCGCTGCCTTCGTAACTTCTTGTAATGCTTTAAAAATGAAACCAATCACATGGACAAGAAAAAAACTACATCTGCCTCCACCCCCCCCACCCCCCCCCCCCACCCACACACACACAACACACTCCAAAACTCCAAATTCACTATTAACTCCAGTTTGCCGATCTTGCCGCTTAACAGTTCCAAAGTATTATTCGAAAATAGCACTTCACAGAGAGAATGAGAGAGAGTGGGAGAGAGAGAGAGAGAGAGAGAGACAGACAGACAGACAGACACAGAGAGAGAGACAGAGAGAGAGAGAGAGAGAGAGGGAGGAATATCTGAGAGAAAAAAAAGTAAATAGTTTCTTCGTTACATAAGCTTGTGAATAACCTAAGTAAGCTTATCAGTGATAAAGTAGACAGACAGAGTGTGAATCAGCTGACGAAAGACCTGTGGGCAAGCGATCAGAATGGGTCTGTTTTCCTCATGCACTATGATGGTCGCCCCCCTCCACCCACCCCCGCCCCATGTTGCTAGTGAAGGATTTAATTCCATTTATAATCTAACGCCCTAATTTGTCGTTTTCATTTTGCCTCTTCCCTCTCCCCCTCCCTTCCCTCCTCTTTTTTCCTTGTATTTTTTTTTTTTAAAGAAATGTTTTGTCGAGACATCATTGTGATACAGGAAAAAAAATCAGCTTTTTTTCCCCCCCTCCCAGATAGCTTATTTAGAGTTTACAAACGCTTGGGACCTAACACACTTAAAACGCAAGTACAAGAAAAACAATTCAAACGAAATAATTGACTTCTCCAGAATTAATTCTAAACAGCTTGTTCATTCACGAATATAATGAGACAGCCAAACATCGCTTTGTTTACCTTTCAACAAAGTCGTCATGATGGTGGTCAGAGCGCGTACCGATGTAGATGGAATAACTAGTGAAGAAGCGTACACCTCAGTTTTCAGCAAACGGAACATTAACAGAGCACCTTTGTAAACGTCTGTTCAATCCACGTGTTGATGTTACCAAATGCAAAGGCTGTTTGGTGACGGTCTGAACCGCAGACAGAGCGCGACCTCGCTTTTATGCCAAGCACAAGGATAAATTAGTGCAAGCGACTCTCCCATGGTTGCATTGGATTCCGTCATAGACTGAACATATCCTGAAGTTCGGTAAGATGCTACGAACAGCCCACGTTTCGGTTCTTATTCAATCACAAATCGGAAAATTCCACAACCCCTGCAC
>JADBJO010016045.1:2500-7500 GCA_016801955.1 Conus betulinus | reverse complement strand
AAGACAAAGAAAAATGTACTAAATTATACCATACACAAACTTAACAAAAAAACAAAAAAATCAAGCTGTGCTAAGAAGAACATGACACATCTCTTATCTTAAAGACGTGATAAAGAAAAAGACTAAAAATTTTCACTACATTTTCATTGGTAGAAGCCATCAGCATACACAAGCGGAAGAGACAGGGCTGCTATATAACATTTTTCTAGAATAATTTTCTCTCTATATTCTGAATAGCTGGACATACTAAAAGAAAATGTACTTCGTCTGCCTTCGATTTTCTGCACAGTTGACATATTAATCATGATCAGTATGAGCCTTGTATCTTAGTAATGAACTCTTATATCTGATACTCCGAATCGGAACTTAGATGTGATCTGTTTCAAAGATCGACTTAATGTAAGGGTTTGTGTATGGCTTAACAGAATGAGATACCCCATTCAACAAAGAGTACATTTCAAAACGTTCACTGGTTTGGATATGGTCTTGCCAGTTCTGCCAGCTTACATCAATCAGTCTTTGTCTGAAGCTACGAATAAACATTTGAAACATTTCCTACTCCCTGATTAACCCAAACATGACCAGAACCAAATTTAAACAAGCATTACTTTGCATTGGTTGCCCAGTTATGTTTACCTTTAGCATCAAGATGCAACAGTGTCAAATATGCTTTGCGTGGCAGCCTGTTTTCTTCCATGCTGATTAGTCTCAACCAATACTTTACACATCGAAGAACAGAATTGACTGTAATCGGATATCTGTTTGTTTCGCCATAAACCAGTCATTTGGTGTACGCCTGTGTACACTAAGAAAAAACGTTTCAAAGCACATAAATGAACCTTTTCACAATGTTCAGCAGCTTTTTCCAAACCCCACAGTTCTGCCCCTTACTGAACAATAGGCTGTATTTTGGCAACAACATTTTGAGGAGTATTTCCAAGGAATCATTTTTAAGCAGATACAATTTCTGCATGATACTTAATGAAGCGTTCTTTCGACGATAGCTAAATCTCTGCATGCACATGTAAAGCTCAATTTTGTCGAAAAATATATACCAAGATACTTATAGACATTTACAACAGGTATTATAGCTCCATTATAGGTCCATCGTTCTCTAGCTGCTAAATATCCCCCCTTTCTGAAAACAATAATATTACTTTTTATCTAAATTAACACGCAGACCTAGACTGAAAGCTGCTTTTTGCAAAGTGTTTTTAGCTGGGTCTGTAGTCCAACGATAGTTTCAGATATTAAAACAATGTCGTCAGCTAACAGTAAGATGAACAATTCAAAAGCATCAGGTTGAAAACATGCTCCATGTCTTCCTTTCCTTACGACTTCCAGAGCTTATTCATTTATAAATAATGTAAACAATACAGGGCTACATACATCACCCTGTTTTACACCAACACAGCGCAGTAATAACGTCCGACAATCTGTTTCCAGTTTTAATTCTAGCTTTCACGTCTTTGTACATGCTCTGGATACATTTGAACAGTTTTTCTTCGTATCCCATTCTTGAGTAAAAATGGCCAAAGTAAGTTACGATTTACTGAATCAAAGGCTTTTTGAAAACCAATGAAAGCAACGTACAGTTTTTTTTCTAGCAGCAAACTGCTTCTGTATTAAAGCCATGAGCGTGAACATGTGGTCAGTTGTAGAGTAACCCTTTTAAAATCCTGCTTGTATATCTCCAGTAATGTCGTTTTCTCTTACCCACGCCTGAATTCTACTATTGATGACAGTACCATAAAGTTTGCTGCTGATGTCACTTAAAGCAATGCCTCTATAATTACTAGGATCATTTGCGTCTCCCTTTTTTGTACAGTGGTAGGATAAGAGACTCACACCAGTTATACGGAAAAACACCTTTGTCAAACAAAACATCGAAAAAATGTAACCAAAAAAAAAAAAATCAATAAAAATGTCGCATCGCATGCATATTTAAGGCGCTCACCATTTATTTCATCTGGTCCAGCAGATTTACCAAGTTTCAATTTCTTAAATACTAGAAGGATTTCCCCGAGAGAGAGAGAGAGAGAGAGAGAGAGAGAGAGAGAGAGAGAGAGAGAGAGAGAGAGAGAGAGAGAGAGACAGACAGACAGACAGACAGACAGACAGACAGACAGACAGACAGACAGATAAACGCACAAATGTTTGTGTTGTTGATAAAGAAAACTTTATTTTGAAGCAACATGCATATCACACTAAAAGTATCCAGGAATGTGCAGACAAATAAACGACCAACAAACAGTTCATCAATTTCAATAAACGTAACATACAATTAAATCTGACGTAAGGGAGCAAAACATCACGGACAATATTTGTGACCAGAGATTTTCTTCTTACTCTAAACAGTTTGCACAAATCTTCATATGTGAGAAACGACAAGGAAAAAAAAATCAGATTAAACGTGTACGTATGCATGACTAATGTGAACACAGCTTGACGTGATGCGATGAACAAAGTCTAAGTCAACAACAATATACGATGCAATGTCAATCATCCAATTATCATCATCAGATCTTATGACTTCAGCAGTTCATGTAAATAACTTTCAGATCTTGAGAGCAGCATCAAAAAAAAAAAAAAAAAAATAAAAAGAGAGAACAGAAGAAAACAAAAAAATGGACACGTAGATCTTAATAATATAAGCGCGCTCGCACACACACACACACACACACACACACACACACACACACACACACACACACACACACACACACATGAAGTTAAATTCCATTTTGATCTGGACTTCAGATAAACACACACTGAAAAAAAAAGTAGAAAAAAAAAAAAGAAGAAACGGGAAAACAACATGCACTGGCAAGAAGCGGTAATCCTAGCAATCAATACATACATTGCCAAAGGTAGTGACCAACAGACTGTACGTACAGTATAGCCTTGTAAAAGCCCCGAGCGTTTGGGAAAAGGGTATTAATTTAACGAAAAAGTAAAGCACACACCAACCAACACGAATATTGGGGGTGTTGGCATTTTCAACAAGATGACACAATCCACAGGCCGTGGGTAAGATTTCAGCTTATCTGTTAACGAAGTATGGTGACGATGAAGACACATGGAATTGTAGTATCACAGGCCATCAAGAAAAGAAAAAGAAAAGATTTCAACCAGTTGGTGTATGGCCCAAGAAAAAAGATTTCAATCAGTTGGTGTGTCGCCCTAGGAAAAAAAATTTCAACCAATTGGTGTGTCGCCCTAGAAAAAAGATTTCAACCAATTGGTGTGTCGCCCTAGAAAAAAGATTTCAACCAATGGTGTATGGCCCTAGAAAAGACTTCAACCAATTGGTGTATCGCCTTCCACAACACAAAAAGAGGATATATGAGATTCCGACCAATCAGAGGTGGTGGAAAATCAGATTTCAACCAATCGCCTTCCACAAGACAAACAGAGGATATGAGATTCCGACCAATTAGAAACGGTGGAGAATCAGATTTCAACTAATCGCCTTCCACCACACAAACAGTGGAGAATCAGATTTCAACCGAAGAAGACAGGATTCCAACCAATGAGGATAACATTTCAACCAATAAGGATCATATTTCAACCAATGAGGGTAAAATTTCAACCGATGAGGATAATATTTTCAACCAATGAGGGTAATATTTCAACCGATGAGGATAATATGTCAACCAAATGAGGATAATATTCCAACCAATGAGGATTAAGACTTCAACCAATTAGTATACCGCATTTACAAGGCGAAACCAGAGCGTTTAGATGGATATTTTTATCGCATGCACAGGCATAACAGATGAATATGATGACACCAGATCTATTCAGCCAATTGACAACATTGCTGCAATCAAAAGAAAAATCACTCCGATTCAGTGCCAGGAGGAAACAGACATGACTGAGAGTATGTTCACAAGACTCAGATGCACACTGACAACGATCAACTCTTCTGTTTTGATTTAGCATAATACCAAAGGTTCGCAACTAAAGAAAACGAATTTGTCCAAGAAAAAAACATGGCATAATTTTAATGGATTCTCTGTTAAAAAAGAAAAGACAAATACAATAACGACTTGTTTTCATTTGTTATTATCACATTTCACTTTTGATTCCTCGGGTTCATAACAATTACAAAAAAAGAATATCCCACATAAACCCAGTGGTAATACCTTGACACGTTAAGTAAATGCTGAGAAGTCAACAGTCCTGAGATACCAAATACATTTCCTTGAGGAATGGGATGTAAGTATTGATACGTCGGGAGCACGCACACAGAAATATAGACAGCATACAGAGAAACTTAAGAAAAAATGTAATAACCAATTTTAAACGTACCTTAATGTTTACGAAAACAAGAGAGAGAGAGAGAGAGAGAGAGAGAGAGAGAGAGAGAGAGAGAGAGAGAGAGAGAGAGAGGAGAGGGTTTTGCGTGTGGGGGAAGGAAAATGCGAGTAAACACTCCGGCGATGGATATCGAGAACCCGTTAAACAATTGTAAAATCGATGGGTAACAGAATTCAAAGAAGGTGGGGATAGATGAGGTAATTGATTTCAGCCATTAATTATCGCTCAACAAACAGGCAAGATTTACAAGCCCTCTTTTCGAAGTATCACAGACTGTCAATCGATTGATTTCACAGACTTGTAGCTACCGTCATCATCAACAATAAATTCATCAAATAAAAAACGCATATTTCATCACACACACACACACACACACACACACACACACACACACACACACACACACACACACACATTTTCGTGCAACGGGAATGTTATGTAGCAATGACGTAATATTCATGCAAACAATGAATCCTTGAAAGCACACAGATAAAAATCTTCACACTGTTTGTCTACACTGAAAGAAGCATTTCGCCAACCTTCCTTTGTCAATCCAAAAGACCACACCAGCCACTGCATAAAAAAATAAATGCAAACGATTCAACGCTCGATAAATACTTGGGGACCCCTCTGCCTCTCCCTGCGCCCCCCCCCCCCCCCCCCCCCCCCCCCCCAGG
>JADBJO010016044.1:7500-41740 GCA_016801955.1 Conus betulinus | reverse complement strand
AAGATGATTTGTCAGACGGTTTGAATGATGGATTTTTTTTTCCAAAATGATGAGATGATGGCGAACCATTAATGCCGTGTATGGCAAAAAACCACCGGTCCCCCCCTGCATACCCACCCCCTATTGGATCCACTCATATCCGACAACTGGATCGGGGATGGGCCTGTGCCATATAAAGTATTCAAGTTCGTTTGTTGGAAATGTGAATGTTTACCTCGCAGAGGGTTTTGACAATTGCATTTTATTCTTAGGCCTCGGTGGTTGATTTTTATATGTGTTAGAGAGAAGTTCGTTGAAAACATTTAGCTTTATTATGGACATGTTGTTGGGTTAAAGCCTTATTAAACCTGCAGTAAAACTCTGTCATCAGGGGAGGACGATCTGGGAGGACTCGTATGTTTGATAAAACAAGGGAATTGGTTCCTTAGTTACCATGTAGAAGCTGATAGCTGTAACGTGTGCGTCTTTTTAATTGAATAATGTTTTTTTTTTAGGTACACTGAAAAATATTGCTTTGGTTTGTACGTATGTATTCAGCCTGAAGGTTCACCTTTCTATAATTCTTTAATGTTGATAACCGGTCTTTCCATGTTGCGAGGAATGTTTGGCTGAACTGCTGTTGTGCTCACTTGGTGACATGATATCATATAGTACTGTGTGGCGATCTGAACAGCAGGCGCGGCAAAGTTTTCTCCTGATGACTTGTCTGCTGATGTTTTCGATTCCTGTTTGCAAAGAAAAAGCCAGCCACCTTACACAGATCGATGTTCTTATGGACAATGTGCTGAATAACTACGGTAAGTTACTGTTAAATCTTTGCGTTGCTTTTGATTTGTACATCTTGGATGGTGTATGTCAGGGCGACCGCCATGGTTGCTATACATACGTTTCAGACCGGCGGTAGCAGCGTTAATGATTAGTTTTCGCATTCTAAAGATTTTTTCTCCACTTTTGGTGATTCATGTTATTTGTTTGTTTCGGAACGTATAGAATCCGATCATTACCTATTGAATTTCACATTGACATTACAACAGGAAATAGTAATAGATCAATGGAGAATGTTGAGGCAAAACAGTATTCGATAAGTCTGTATATGAATGAAGATTATGCGTTTGACTTACAGAGACAATTTGTGTAAAGCAGAAATGTGCTCAAAATTAGATGAGGCTTTAGAACTGATCAGTGTTGATGTAGATAAAGCTTTAGAATTGTTTAATGGTTGTATTAAAAGCAGTGCTGATGTGTATGTATTTAAAACGTGTGCTAATAAGAAACGGTGCTAAAAAGATGATTGGTTTGACAGTGATGTTTGGTAATGAAAAGAAAAAACGCTAAAATTGTTGAGAATATGGCTTCGTACTTTAGACGATGGTGACAGAAGTGAGTATGTTATTGCAAGAAGAGAATATAAAAACCTTCAGAAGCAGAAGAAGAAAAATTTCAATAAAAACCTGTTAGATAACATGATCAGATCTCTTCCGTCACAGAAGGAGTTTTTGGAAAACATTAAAAAGTGCTTCATTAAAAGAAATATACTAAGAATAATATCTCCCTGGGTACATGGTATGAGCACTTTAAACGTTTGGTAGGTAAAGATGATTTGAGTGATGATGAGCCTTCTGTTGTTACTGATGAGGGAGAAGACGAGCATTTCAATCGTCCCATTTCTAAAAAGAAGAAATTTGCCATGCGGAAAATTAAGACTAACAAATCAGCAGGCCCTGATTTATTATTGGTGAATTGTTGAAGTATGCTGGACCTCAAGTTGTTGACTTTTTACTAGTTCTTTTCAACAGAATTTTTGATGAGGGCATCTTCCCAGAAGGCTGGACAGAGTCTGTAACTTTGCCCTTATTCAAGAAAGGCGAAGTAGATAACCCTAATAATTACAGAGGTATCTCTTTGGTTGATGTTAGCTGTAAAGTGTTAGCACTGTTGTTTAACAACAGATTGCAGGAATGGATTGAATGTAATAATATCATGGGGGAGCATCAGGCTGGGTTTTTAAAAAGGGTTACTCTACTATCGACCATATTTTACTCTTCTTGCGTTTGTTCAGAAACAATTTTCATTGAATCGTACATTTTATGTTGTGTTTATTGACTTTGAAAAAGCCTTTGACTCCATCAATAGAAAGCTCTTATGGACTGTATTTTTAAAAATGGTATTAAGGGGAAATTATTTGGCTGTATTAGAGCCATGTACAAAGTTGTTAAAGACTAGGGTAAGAAGTGGTTCCAATCTGACAGATTATATTAATTGTTTTGCTGGGGTAAAACAAGGTGATGTTTGTAGTCCTGTGCTATTTTCTATATTCATTAATGAGCTTACCATTGAGGTTATCAATAATGGACTTCATGGTGGACGATTTCCAGAAGATGTCTTAGAATTGTTTATCCTACTATTAGCAGATGATGATGTTTTTTAGTTTCAGAAACGATAGTTGGCTTACAGCGTCAGCTAAATAATCTGAGCAGGGCTGCCTCTTCATTAGAGTTGAAAGTAAAATGAATAAAAGCAACATCGTGGTGTTTCGAAAAGGGAGGTTATTTGGCGGCAAGGGAAAGATGGAGTGTAACGGACTTACAATACCTGTGCTGAATGTATATAAATATTTAGGGATCTATGTTTTTCTACACGCCTAAGTTTTACCTTTGCCTGTAAAGATCTTGCATGTAGGGCAAAGAATGCTTTGATATGTGTCATGAAAAGATTGACTGCTTTGAATAACAATTCGCTTGAGCTATTTCTAAAATATTTGATTCCCAAATACAGCCTGTTTTGATGTATGGGGCTGAAATTTGGGGGTTTGGATAGTGCTGTTGTTCATTGCGAGGCAGTACATTTATTTGCTTTGAAGAGGTTTCTAGGTTTTGACAGGCGTATTTCTAATGATTTGGTGTATGGGGAGACCAGTAGGTATATCCACTGTTCATTTGTTCGGCCATTAGATGTGTTCAGTATGGTTAAAGCTTTTACACATGGAACATTATAGATTGCCTCGTAAGTCTTAGGAAATGTTGTTCAAATTAGATGTAAAGGGAAAAACAAACTGGGTTTCAAATGTGCGTGTGTTTCTGTGTAAGCACGGATTTGGGCATGTCTGCTGTCACAGGGTGTTGGTTGGAAATCAAACCCAGTTTATTCATGTTTTTTTCAGACAAAGGTTGATTGACTGTAGATGGCAAATGTGGGACGATCATATACAAAGTAGTGGACGTTATGATTTGTACAGAAATTATTCCAGTTTTCGTTGTACTCAGCCTTATTTGAAATTTGATTTGGATATGCATCTGAAAAAGATCCATTGCTAAATTCAGAGTCGGTGTTTCTGACATAAGGACTCATTACTTAAGATACAGACAACATAGACAAAATGACTTGGTATGTCCATTGTGTATGCAAGGTGAGGAAAAAATGAAATACATTTTATGTTCCTTTGTCCAGCTTTGGAAGATATTCGTCAAAAATTTATTCCACAGAAATATCATAGGCGCCCATGTATGTTTCGCTTACAGTTACTACTTAGCTCTAACAGTTATAAGGTTATTAGTCAGAGAAATAATGATGTCTTAGATAGTCTTGTGTTGTGTTGTTGTTTTTTGTTGTTGTTGTTGTTGTTGTTGCTTGCTGTTGTTGTCGTTTTCCTGATAACTCATTTTTTCTTTCATACATTTAATGTGAATGATTGTGCTCGTTCCCCTTCAAATGGGCCAATGGCCTCACTGAATAAAAATCTGAAGTCTGAAGTCCTCTCTCTCTCTCTCTCTCTCTCTCTCTCTCTCTCTCTCTCTCTCTGAAGGAAATACGTTACAACACATAAACACACACAACACGTTCTCTCTCTCTCTCTCTCTCCTCTCTCTCTCTCCTTCTCTCTCTCTCTCTCTCTCTCTCTCTCTCTCTCTCTCTCTCTCTCTCTCTCGCTCTCTCTCTCATCTCCACATAAAACTCTCTCTCTCTCGCACGCACTCACGAACACACACACACACATAAACACACACACGCACGCACACACACACACACACACACACACACTCTCTCTCTCTCTCTCTCTCTCTCCTCTCTCTCTCTCTCTCTCTCTCTGAAGGAAATTCATACAACACATAAATACTCTCTCTCTCTCTCTCTCTCTCTCTCTCTCTCTCTCTCTCTCTCTCTCTCTCTCTCTCTCTCAAGACCAAATGACTCATACCATTCACATCTCTTCAGTGCAAGTTTCTGAAATGTATTCTTTTGAACGGACATGGACCACAATTGTGAGAAAAAAAAATGTGTTACTAAAAAAAAAAAAAAGAAAAAAAAAAAACCCAAACAAACCAAGCTGGATTTCCAACTGGGGTGACTGACCGTTACAGCGCTGACCAATGTAAAGAAGCGACGGGCAACATGTCAATGCCCAACGGCTACAGTTTTTTTTTTCTTCCACATTCATACAGTTTTGATCACCTGTGGGACTCTGTGCTCGTGATCAAACTAAAACGAAAGATCCGTGTGGAACATGTATCCATTTATCACAAGTTTTCTAATCAAAGAGAAATTCAAACAAAGACAAAAAACAAAAACATGCAACAGAAAAAGAGGAATCGGAATGTGGCTAACTTCAGGCTCTACCACAGCCCTATCCTCCTTTCAGTCACGATGTATTGCTTCTCCTTCAGGATCTACCACAGCCCTATCCTGCTTTCAATCACAATGTATTACTTCTCCTTCAGGATCTACCACAGCCCTATCCTGTTTTCATCACAATGTATTACTTCTCAGGATCCACAGCCCTATGTATTACTTCTCCCTTCAGGATCTACCACAGCCCTATCCTTCCAATCACGATGTATCAGGATCTCCTTCAGGATTTCTCCCTAAGGCTCTGTCACCGCCCTATTCTACTTTCAATTACGTGTCTTACTTCTCCTTGAGGCTCAATCATAGCCCTCTCCTCCTTTCAATCATCATGTATTACGTCTCCTTGAGGCTCTGTCACAGCCCTCTCCTCCTTTAATCACGATGTATTACGTCTCCTTGAGGCTCTAACACAGCCCTATTCTCCTTTTAATCACGATGTATTACGTCTCCTTGAGGCTCTAACACAGCCCTATTCTCCTTTTAATCACGATGCATTACGTTTCCTTGAGGCTCTAACACAGCCCTATTCTCCTTTCAACTACCATGTATTACTTTTCCTTCAGGCCCTCTCACAGCCCGTTTCTCCTTTCTAACACGATGTATTACTTCTCTTTCACGCTCTACCACAACCCTCTCCCCCTTTCAGTCACGATGTATTATTTCTCCCCCAAGCTCTACCACAGCCCTATTCTCCTTTCAGTCACGATGTATTACTTCTCCCTCAGACTCTGTCACAGCCCTACCCTCATTTCAGTCACGATGTATTACTTCTCCTTCAGACTCTGTCACAGCCCTATTCTCCTTTCAGTCACGATGTTTTACTTCTCCTTCAAGCTCTACCACAGCCCTATTCTCCTTTCAGTCACGATGTTTTATTTCTCCTTCAAGCTCTACCACAGCCCTGTCCTTTCAGTCACGATGTATTACTTCTCCTTCAGGCTCTATCATAACCCTATTCTCCTTTCAGTCACGATGTATTACTTCTCCTTCAGGTTCAATCATAACCCTATTCTCCTTTCAGTCACGATGTATTATTTCTCCTTCAGGCTCTATGTTAAACCTATTCTCCCTTCAGTCACGATTTATTACTTCTCCGTTAGTCTCTGTGACAGCCTTATCCTACTTTAAATCACGATGAATTGCCCCCAATACAGGATCTGACACAGCCCTACCCTCCTTTCGATCACGGTGTATACAGAGTTGCTCTCAATTTCACGGTGATGTAAAGCACACCCCAGGACATAGTATTGTTGGTGACTTACACAAGAGCAAGCTGAAAAGGTAGTACCTGAGAGCTTGTACATATTGGTCAATCTTATTTGCGCAGGAGACATATCTGAAAAGCAGGACGACAATGAACATGGAGGAGGAATGGAAAACAAAAACAGGGTCCTCAGCATTGTCAAGACAGTGTTTTCGCAGTATCCAAAGGAAGGAAAATGATCCCTAAGCACCTTGGTCTTGGCCTCACGGTTCACCAGGCCACACGGTCTAAAGACCTTGTGAATCTTCTTCATGCTGCTGGGCACTCTGTGTCCTATGACACTGTCCTTCGGGCAGACACAGCTCTTGCAAATGACATTGTTCAACATTATCAGAACAATGGCAACGTTGTGATTCCAAGGAACTTCCTGCATGGAACATACCAATGATTCATTTGTTAGTCATCCTTGCAGAAACGCTGAGTGGCACAGAGACATTTCATGCCAGCCAGTACATGCTCTCCCATGCAAAGTACCAAATGAACCAGAAATGGACATCTGGATCAAAAAGGCTTGCCCCAAAGTTTTTCATGCACCCACACAGATGACTAACGTTCAAGATGTCAACATGAACAATTCAAAGCCAGAACCCGTGTTTGCACAAACAGTGCAAGAAACATGGTACTTGCCCAATGAGATCAGGATTGTTGAGGCAAACACAAAGGACTTGGCATGCATCGTAGCCTGACAGCATCAGCCAAATGATCAGGTTGTCCCGGATGGAGTGGTTTCAACCAGAAGATGTATTCTTCTTATACGCCACTGACAGTAATGGGTCCAATGCACATTTTGAATGCCCCAGCTCATGAGTTCTCTACAGTGTGGACAGTAATGCAAAACTGTAATGCAATGACCAAGAAGCTTAGGAGAGAGGCGCACTGTTGATTGATTGGCTCGTTCTTTGCTTGCGAAAATTAGTGGGAAGTTCCCGCCAGGGATGGGCGGCACGCCCTTTGATGACTAATTAGTCCGATTCGTGATCTACAGAATCTGTGGCATTGTGGGCAGGTGTAGATCTGGCCTGCGTTGTTGGGCTGCGGACCTGGGCCTTTCCTTCTCCTTCTCTTCTCCTGGAAGAAGTGCACTGTAATAACTGTTGATGAGCAGTTGTACTGCAAAGCAAAATTGGTGCAGTGGAACAAGTCAGAGAGCTGCGATGATTTGTCATGTTAGGGGGGTTTCACACACAGAAAAACTTCTGCAGTCTTGGGCAAGCACATGGCTTCATCAGCCTTGAAGCTATCTGGATAGAAAGTGGAGTCCTGGGCGAAGTGACAGCAGAAAACATTATGCAGGGAGAGGGATGGAATCGTGCAATCCGTGTGCACAAGCTCACTTTTGAAGCACTCTGGTCAGTTCTTTGGACGCGTTTCCAAGAATAGGCAGCAGAGAATGTGAGGGTGATCAGTGAAAACCTCAGGGATGCAGCCAAAGAGTTGCCGAGGGTTTTGCACGCAAAGATGACAGAGAGATCCAGTCCTCTGTAGAGAACTTACTGTCATCTTTTGAAGAAGTCAGAGTTTTGTTTGAAGAGTTTGAAGGGTCCTGTTTTGAGAATGCCACCTTTCAATACGGAGGACCTACATGAAACTGGTGGTCATTCTCCTGAGATTCATGTACGCTCTCCGTGATGGGGATTGAGCGTTGTTCCTGTCATCATTTGCTGAGATGCTGCCCTGGTTTGCAGCCTTTGATCACTACCACTATACTCGATGGGGAACTGTTTTCCTGGCAGACATGAAGATGTTGCCAACGACAGTACCAGGGATATGCCAGGCATTTATGGCTGGGGAATTTGTGACAAAAAAGACAAGGAAGAAGCATATCAACGAGGCAGGAAAGGCAGCAGACGGCCTGTTCGGTATGACACGGACTGATACAGCCAAGGACAGGTGCTGCGTGACATTTAATGAACATGACCAACTGGCCAAAGACACCACGAAGATGTTCAACATTCAAATCTTCAATCTTTCATCTGCACATTACCAGAGATCATTTCACTCACAACTGGTGACGTTGCCAGGGGGTGCTGTGACTCATGACTTGCTAACAGCAGAATAAAACTGGAGAGTGTGTCATCTCAGTGTGTGCAGAGCAGACTTGCCAAGCAGACTTGGCATGAGTGAATCAAGACTAAGCGACTGAACACCTTTGAGAGCATGTACACGCATGAAGTCAAAGTTGGGAAGGAGAAAACCGTGGCGCCAAAGGCAGACAGAGATCTCTTCAAGCGAGTGGTAACAACAATGGCAGCAGGCAGACCTGTTGACATCACCAAGATGTTGGAACAAGAGCTTTGTCCAGTGCCTCTTTTACTGGCAACTGCTGACCACAGATGTGACCGCCTCAAAACAACGATGATCTGAGCAAAGTTCTGCAGAAAGATCTGCCACAGAATGCTGTACCACCTCCAAACCCAACGTGCACCATAGTTGATGGCATGGCAATGCTACAAGATTTGGGGGAATCGGGCAGGAGCGAAAAGACTTGGGAAATGACTTGTAGACTGTGTGAACAACCTTTTCTCCAACTCCTGTATCAGGGTTGACCTTGTGTTTGACAGTTACAATCGCCAGACTATGAAACCAGCAGCTCTGAACAAGAGAACTGACAACTGATCAGGAAAGCAGTCAGAAGAAATGTGCAGTCTAGACGTCAAGCAATTGGGCAGTGGAACAGATTTATCTCTGTTGGTGAAAACAAAGTCAGTTTGAAAGACTTTCTCTGTACAGAACTGGCAGAAAAGTTTCAGAATGGCCCAGGCTACAGAGAGCTGGTGCTGAGTAGAGGATTCACAGATGTTTCAAAGTTTTGGTCATTATGAGGGAGAGATCTTTTCACAGCTGTCCTCAGATGAGCATGAAGAGCTGGAAACGTGCATGATTCTCCATGCAGAAGAAGCCAGTGAGAGCGATATCCCCAAACAACCGTCGTCACTCGTGAAACTGATGTTCTTGCTCTTCTTGCTGCCCATCAGTCACATCTCAGTAGGTTGTATGGATCCAAGCTGGGACACCTCGAAAGAAGCAGTTTATCCCTGTGCTTCTGATCAATCTCACTGACCCACAGAGGGCCTTTGTGCTCGCATTCCATGCCATCAGATACCACAGGCCAGTTTGCTGGCGTTGGCAAGACGTCTGCCTGGTCTGTCTTCCCATCTTCTTGAAAACCTGGGAAGTGAGGACTTTCCTGATGAGAACGTTCTGTCAGATGCAGAGTCATTTGTATGTGGATTGCACAGTCCAGCCAGCCACTGACCATACCCCCACACACTAGCTGAGGTGTGATCTCTTTCACAAGTCAACAAAATTATTGAGAACCTCCCACCCAGACAAGATGCCTTGAGACTTCACATCAGACGATCTCACTTTCAGACATAGTGTGGAAGAGAGCACTGAAAGTTCATCTGCACCACCCCCCAGTCGCTGACGGTGGCTGGAAACTTGTGAAAGAAAATGGGAGGGAGGTTCTTGAACCCCTGCTGCTGACTCATGAACCATCAACAGCGCTGTGTCTTGAGCTGACAGCTTGTGGATGTACACCTTGCGCCACAACACGCTGCAAATGTGCACCCCGCAAAATGGGATGCACAAAAGCATGCCGCTGCAAAGACTGCAGAGAAATCCGTGGACTGTGGCAGTGCAGCGAAACTAAGTCCTGCACTAACTGGACTGACCATTCAAGACTGCAGTTTGAAGAATGTCAATACAGACTTTAACTGCAGTTTGGCGACTGGTGCGACCAAAGTTGTGCATTATGCAAACATATGCAGAAATGACATTTCTTTGCAGTTAAACTTGCATTATGTTTCAGGCTATGTTGTTATTTGATGTTCACTGTAAATGAAACTGAATTCTTGACGAACTGCTGATGAGCGATTGCTGCTTAACACAAGATGTGAAATTCATTCTTGACTTTAAATTCTATTGAAGAGTATAAAGAATGTTTACATGTTCTTTCTGACCAAAATGGGAATGATTGGTGCAGAAATGATGACTTAACAAGCTCGTACATGAAGATCGCGTGCTTATTCTGAAACAATTTGCAGTAAATGTATTCTTGGAAAAATAAACAAGACACAATGGCGTCTGTCTTGTATAATTTCTGTGTTTCCTGTTGTCTGGCATTCACTGTTCTGCAGATAAGATCACAAATGTATTTAATGCATAAAATTGCAGGGAAATCGGGAAACATGCAAACATATGTACATTTTCGACGTAATCATATAAACCAACACAAAAGCACCGCTAATATCCAATTTCTGATGATATTTTTTTTATTGAAATGCCCGAGATATGGTTCTTTGCAGGTATTTCGGCGGCCATTTTGAAAACTGTCATGGCGGCTGTACAAGGCAAAATCAGAATGTCTATCCACCTAGGTTACATTGCCCTGTGTCAGAGACCAGTTGGATGCTTGTAACCCGAAAGGTTTAGTGATCCTTTTTTTTTTTTTTTGCGAGCTGCAGATTTCAGCCTCCCGACTACTGTGTTAGGTATTGGTTGTAAATATTGAAGCTTCCACAATCACGTTTGTGCAGGAAAGCTTATGACATAATGCTGTTACAAATGGAAAGAGGCAGAAATAAGTGGGCTAATAATGTTAGGACGGTGCTTTCAGAACAGGGTTTTGGAATAGTGTAGATGACACAAGGAATGGGAAACGAACAGCAGTTTATTGCAGAATTTAAAGGTAGGCTCATCTGTTCTTTTAAACAGAACTAACATTCAAATATGGAAAGCAAAGAAAAGTATCGTTGGTTGTCTCCTTTAAGAATATATTCAATGCAGAAAAGTTTCCTAATGTTATCACAGATAAATGGCATAGAATTAATTACGCAAGTTCAGGTTACGAACTGTAGGTTCAATGCAAATAAAAGATGGTTCGAGTATAGAACATCCACAGAATCACCATGCCCTTCATGTGGATTCACTACTGACAACGAAAAGTACTTTTTATTTCAAGGTACTGCATACAATGAAGTGCATGTAAAATGTTCATTTTCCACTTGGATGTTTTTGAAAGGCAACATTTTACTTCTTTGTTATCATCTGGTGACCATGTTATAATCAGTTGCTAAATTCATTGCACAAGCAATGAAAATCAGGCAGGAGCATTTACAATATTAGTGTATTGAAAAAAGTACCTAATCGTGGAAAATACAAATCAAAACAGGTGGAGGAGTTCAGTAATATAGTCATCGCGCGTGACTGAGTGAATGGTCGAATTAATCTATAATATTACATTTTCCCTTTTCGTATGTGTTTTTGTTGTTGTTGTTGTTGTCTTGTTGTTGTGTTGTTGTTGTTGTAATGATAAAGGAGTACTCGTGTCTACAAGAATATCCGAAGACTCTTCTTTTCTACGTTTTCTACATGTTTTGCTTGTTTTCGATTTGATTGATCATTGAAAATAGCAGGGTTATATTGTTTTACATTGAAAGGAGAAGGAATGTGTCATTACAGTGTACCCTCCCCCCCCCCCCCCCCCCCCCCCCCCCCCCCCCCCCCCTTTGTTATAAGACCTTTGATAATGACAATAAAATATCAAAGTGTCCAAGTGTCAAAGTGTCTCTCTGATTTGCCGAAATTGATGAAGAAATCCCTGTTGTTTTCAATTCCAAAAGTTTTGTTGCTTTAAAAAAAAACAGTAATAAACAGTAATATATATATATATATATATATATATATATATATATATATATATATATATATATATATATATATATATATATATATAAATGCTGAACAATTAAGTAGTGGGGGAAAACAAGTGCAGGATAACAATTCTTCCATCATTATAGTAATGACTTGGCAAAGATCTGAAATTGAGAGGAGAAAAAAAAAAAAAAATGAAGATGAAGTAAATGGGAAAATGTATATCATAAATATGAAAACCTTTTCACTAGCTGCATGAGAGGAAACCACTACAATCCCTCTCGAAGACAGATCTATATGTTTCGCCTGCTCCGAGGCCTTTCGTCCGCTGGATCGGACTCATCAGGGAGACACACGGCTGATTGTGTCTGTGCTCTTGGCGTCAAATAGAGACACCACACAGTCCATAATTCTGTGGTGTTCCGACCGCCAAGGGTTCGAAAAAGAATCCAGCAGCACCCCCAAAGCAGCCAGCGAAAGGTAGTAGAATTAAAAAAACGAAGGCGTGGAGAAAAAAAAAAAAAAAAAAATATAAAAAAAAAATATATATATATATATATATATATATATATATATATATATATATAAATGATGATAAAGTAAAAACTTAAAACCCAGGATTACAAGTTGTTTCGAGATATTCTCTCTTCAGATCCCATACCATCCCTTGCTATAGGCCTCAAATATATATAGGAGTTGTGAATTGTATATATATATATATATATATATATATATATATATATGAATATATATATATAGCTGAACCAGAGCTGACCACTCAGACTGTTCTGTATCTTTTGATCTCCCTTGCATCCTTAAATGGATCCTCAAGCATAGGCTCAAAGATTGTCCCTTACATTTTATACTGTTTGCGTAATGTTTTTAGTTTTCAACAACTTTTTTCCTCTCCAAACGTTCGTTTTTGTTTAATTCTACTACCTTTCGCTGGCTGCTTTGGGGGTGCTGTTGCATTCTTTTTCGAACCCTTGGTGGTCGGAACACCACAGAATTATGGGACTGTGGTGTGTCTCTCTCTGACGCCAAGAGCACAGACAATCAGCCGTGTTTCCCTGATGAGTCCGATCCAGCGGACGAAAGGCCTCGGAGCAGGCGACACATATAGATCTGTCTTCAGGAGGGATTGCAATAGTTTCCTCATGCAGCAGCTAGTGAAGGGGTTTTCATATTTATGATATACATTTTCCCATTTAATTCATCTTCAATTTTTTTCCCTCTCAATTTCTAATCTTTGCCGAATTATTACTGTAATGATGGAAGAATTGTTAACCTGCACTTGTTTTCTCCCACTACTTAATTGTTCAGCATATATATATTGTTGAGCGAAAAGATACTGCTTTACTTTCGTAAGAATTCAGAAGATGAAGCTGTGTTAAACTCTACAGCAAACTACATTTCTAGAGTGTCGAGAGAAGAGGTAAAAAGGTGATCTTTGATAGATAAACAACGTTTCTTTTTGTTCATGTTGCATTTCACTGTGGATGGCCACTAATATAGTGTGTGTGTGTGTGTGTGTGTGTGTGTGTGTGTGTGTGTTTGCGTCCGTCCGTGTGTGTGTGTGTGTGTGTGTGTGTGTGTGTGTGTGTGTAAGCGCCCGCGAGCGCACGTGTGTGTGTGTATGTGTGTGTGTGTGTGTGTGTGTGTGTGTGTGTGTGTGTGTGTGTAAATAGAGAGTGTCCATGGACTATTTGGGATGTCTTTTGTTTTTGCTTTTAGCATGTACTCGTTAATTTTCCCCACTTTCTAATTTAGAATTCTGCTTTTTTTTGCAAAATTGATACAGTACAGTAACCCATGTCATCAAGACTTGCTGTCACGAACAGGTTTTTGTCCAGGGGTAATATTCAGGTGGGGAGATCCTTCCTGTTCGTTTTTATTTCCCATCCTTCGACAGAAACCCTAGCAATATGTTTTGGGTCCTGTTTTCGTTATTTCTTTCTTCCCAGTACGGCCTTTCCTCAATCCTCCCCCTGTATATAATCTGTTTTCATCCTCCTCCCTCCTACCTGTAACTGTCCAGGGTTTTCAACGAGGTCTCGCTGTGACAGGTCTGACACGCATGCCTCAGTTTTTTTGGGTTTTTTTTTTTCGGAGATCCTCGTGTCTACTCACCCTAGAATCGAGGCTGACGTTTTTGTCGCAGTGTCGTCCTTGGCACTTTGCGGAAGTCCAGCCTGGAGTCGAAGTCAGATCTTCTCCCTGGTAGCGTTTTCGGGATCAGCTGCATTGCTGTTTTGATTTCTTCATTGGAATCCTCACTTCACCCCGGAGTGCCATCCTTCGTTGGACTGGGCAGAGGGGTTTGGGTGGTTGGGCGACTTGGGAGCTCTCTACCTGCTGACCAGGGCTGGGGCTGTGGTCTCACGACCATTCTTTCCTCGTCAGGAGAGTTGGGAGGCCGGTGTTGGAGACGTTAGTTCTTCAGTAAACAGAGCGTAGCACACGGCTAGCTTTTCACAAGCCTGTTGGTAAGTGACGTTTTGTTCCTTGAGATAGGCTTCTTCGCGTACTTTTCCACGGTTCGTGTAAATTATCACTTATTCAAATTTTAAGGTGGAGGTCATAATTCTTTTATATCGTCAGTTTCTCTCTAAAAGTTTAGCGTGAGCTGCCGATTTTCGTCTGCTTCTTGTGCAGGGTTTGCTTTAGTAGTCCTGCTGAAAATCTTGTGAGTTCGAGATTTTGCGGTCGAGTATGGCTCATGCATGGAGCAAAAGAATAAGCTTTCGTTGAAATTTAGTGTCTGTTGTTCTTTCATAACAGTACATTTTTTTTTGGGTGGAGGCTAAGAGCCTAAGTTTTATTTTGTTAGAGAGTAAATTTTGACTCATGAGGCGAAGCGCGGTGTAGTTGGTTGAGGGCAAAATTTACCGGGGGGTGGGTGTGGGACACTCATCCACCCTCTCTTTCCAGTCATTGTTTTTCCCTCCCCGTGTTTTCGTACCTTCGTTTAATGCTTAAATATTTGTGTGTGCATGTTTGCGGGTGAGTGTTTATAGCATAATCCATTTTATGTATAAAGAGCAAAAATGCCTACGGGTGATGGTTTGAAAAATTTAGTTTTTTTTTTTTAATTTATTTAAAGAAAAGTCTACCAGTGGTTGCTCAATCATCTGTCGATTCAATGCATAATTCTATCTTTCTAACATGTTCCTACCTATGTCGGTTTTGGATTGAAATAGATGGATAAATATTAAGGAAGGGTTGTCTCGTGACAAATTTATTAGGTTTTCATTAACATTTAGTTGATTGAGATTAGGACCTGTATCATGTGTGACATGACTTGATCAATACAAGCCCTCTTTTCTTTACCTCAGTATTTTGTTTTATTTTTCGATGGACACTTACCCTTTCTTTATTGGACGGACCTCATTTTCTTGTTTTTCATTCTTCTGTCTATCTGCTGCTTTCCTCCCTCTTATCTCCCTCTTACTCTTCTTTTCTTTGGCCTCGGCCAACTGACCACAACCCTCTGAATCTGACCACACTGAAGTCATATCCCAAGCATGGTACTGGCCCCAGCCTCAGGGCTGCTAGCTTGCTTGCTTGCTTGTTTCTCTGGTGGCTGGCGGTCTGGCTGTATCCTCGGAACTCTGGGCCTACCTCCTTCTTGGCCGCGGTGCTGGGGAGAGGTGCTGAGGCGACGGCGGGAGGGGCGTGGTGTGCTTCCACTGCCGGCTGGGAACAAGTCCCGACTTCCATCAAGACATCATTGGACTTGGCTGACACCAGATGAGTGTGTTAGTTGTGGGAAGTGTCTGAGTGGTGTGGTAGTGGTCCAGGCCCCTCTCTCTCCTCTGCATTTTTTTTTTTTTTTTTATTTATGTTTTTTTTTTTTTCTTCTTCTTCTTTTTTTCTCCTTTCCTGAAAACTCAGGCCCTGTGGTGTGAATATATTTAGATTGTCCCTATTTCTTCTTTTCTTTCTAAGGGAAAATAGAGGCGTAATTTGGGGCATCCCGGGACGGGCAGGGGGGGGGGGGGGGTTTAACATTGTTTCTTTTATTGTTATTTTCTATGGCCCCCTATCTGGTAATTAATCTCTCTGTATCTCGCTCTTCTTTTTCCTCCCTTTTCCTGCCCTTCTGTCTGTCCTCTCTCTCTTCTGTCAGCGTTCCCACCCCCACTTAGTGTGTGTGTGTGTGTGTGTGTGTGTGTGTGTGTGTGTGTGTGTGTGTGTGTGTGTGTGTGTGCAGTGTGAGTATGTTGTAATGTGCAATAAATATTGTCTTTGAGTGCATGTCCTGGGTCTTTGTGTTTTGTGGTGAGTGTAGTGTGGGTGCCTGACTCCGCTCTCCCTGTGGTTCGGACCCCCAGTACCTGACACTGTCAATGACATAAAAGTGGTCAGATTGTCTCTCTCTCTCTCTCTCTCTCTCTCTCTCTCTCTCTCTCTCTCTCTTCTTCTAACACCGCCCTCACCAGCTCTCATTCCCAATTCACATCAATTCAGTGTATACAAGAATTGATAAACGCGAATTCTAGAGAGAGAGAGAGAGAGAGAGAGAGAGAGAGAGAGAGAGAGAGAGAGAGACAGAGAGAGAGAGAGAGAGACAGAGACAGAGAGAGAGAGAGAGAGAGAGAACCCGTGTCTGTACTGCACCATTCTTGAACTTGTGACCTTTTGACCGTACACTGTCTAAAAACACGGTACTCCTTGCCTTGAGTGACGCGACACGTGAAATAGTTACATGAATGAACATGTAATATAACAATTTCCCCCTTGGCTGTTTCTACAAGAGAATTAAAACGCTCACTCCAGAAAGGTTTATAATGGAAGATGACATCAAGAAACTTAACTTGCATGCTTGGATATACTACAGTATCAATAATCCGTATTGTCACTACTTCTCTGCCTTCAAACGCAATGGTGATTTTGTTTGTTTTGTTTAGTATTCATCTTTTTTTTTTTTTAATGTTAAGACAGCAAGTAATGTTTCGAGTGCAGACAAATTCGATTTCATGCCATGAAAAATGTTGTCAACTAATTCTTCAGTCTTTTTCAAAGATTTTTGTTTCTTAAACGCCAACATTTTACAGAGGGCAATGTCATGTGCGTACAGATTTGATGTAGCGTCTTTTGTATTAACCTGTTCAAGGCCATAAAACATTAGTGAGAAAAACGTCGGAGCGAGGACACTTCCTTGTGGAGCACCCATGTTATTAGTCTTAGAACTTGATTCTGCCTGACAGGAGTGCTTTTATAAATCGTAAGAAAAATGCCTTGTACGCATGCCTATTCATGAGTTCGTACAATGATTTAGAGAGAGAGAGAGAGAGAGTGTGTGTGTGTGTGTGGGGGGGGGGGGGGGGGGGGGCGTGCGTGCGTGCGTGCGTGTGTGCGTGTGTGCGTCTGTTTTTTTTTGTGTGTGTGTGCGTGCGTGTGTGTGTGTGTGTGTGTGTGTGTGTGTGTGTGTGTGTGTGTGTGTGTGTGTGTGTGTGTGAGAGAGAGAGAGAGAGAGAGAGAGAGAGAGAGAGAGAGAGAGAGAGAGAGAGAGAGAGAGAGAGCTAAAAAGCAATTCAGCTTTGTTAATGTATTTTTCATCAGTTCATACGTTGCAATCATACGACCAGCTGACACAAATGCTGTTACGGTTGATATGATCAGCTAACACAAACGTTGTTATAGGTTCATGAGAACGGAACACCTTCACACTCTATAAAAAACTTAACTTCACATTACATACTTGGGTCTTTGATTCTCCGTGATTTATCTTCTTTCAAGGTAAGTTTTTCAAGTTACAAGACTCAAACGGTTTCTCTAAAAAGAAAAAAAAAGAAATTTAATCAAGATTCAGACACCGTTCGCTCCTTCCCCCCCCCCCCCCCCCCCCCCCCCCCCCCCCCCCCCCCCCCCCTTTTTTCGTTCCTTTTTTTTTCTGGATATAAACCTCACCTCACAATCTCAAACCTGCCCACGAGAACTATTCAGAATTCCATGTGAGTTACCAAAACAATGTTCAAACCCAATTTGTAGCTTTTGTCCAGACTGATCCCCCACCCCTTCCCACGCCCCTCATCCCCCTCCCTAACAGTGTCCACTAAATGTCACTCACAGAACCACCCCCCCCCCCCCCTCCCAGCATGCCAATGATGTCACCCAGCGACTTCATGCCGGAAATGCAAGGGAGGTCACGCGTGTAGTCAGAACTGACGTGTAAAGAAACGCCGCCGGACCGGAACGTCTACGTAGGTGGAGAGATGATGAACGCTAGCCATGCGGAAACGGGGGGGACAGCGGGGGACAGGTTTGCTCTTGTTGGTCAGGGTGATTCATCGGGCAAGGTACTTAAGCGGGGAACAGTGGACAGTATTGAAGGGACCAGACACGATATATAGCTCTACGTGGGTATCACAATGGAACACCACAGTCTTCCCTGGTTTCCTTCTTGTGTGTGTGTGTGTGTGTGTGTGTGTGTGTGTGTGTGTGTGTGTGTGTGTGTGTGTGTGTGTGTGTGTGTGTGTCCATTCTTCGAATTATAAGTGGTATTACAGTCCTTTCAATGAGACTATAAACAGAGGTTCTGTGTGTGAACGCACGCACGCAGAACATCTTGCACACCCGTAAGAGAAGAAGAAAGAGGAGAAGAAAAAGAACCCCCCGAAGGTGCTGGGGAGGACCCGGAGAAGCACTGTCTAAACCCGCCCTTTGAGCAGTCCTGTACCACCCTTGGAGGCCTGCGCTGTGTTGACAATGGGTACAGGCACGCGCAGGACACTCCATTAAGATATCAAGGGACATAACTGCTCCTGAGCAGACATAAATCAGACTACAGGATGCAACTCATAACACCCCCGTAAAATCACCAACTTTCGGACGAGAAGGCCAGTATGGATGATACGTTACACACAGCATGCACCTTGCCCGAAGTTGGAGTATGGATGCCTTAATAGCGGGATGAGAAACGGTCAAAACACACAAAACTCCACTCCCTTTGTCAGGTAAATGGATTAATCCTTGCCTGTCAATACAGGGAGTGTCCGCAGGAATATCAGCCTGCGTACGCAGAAAAGAAAAAAAAAGTGGCATTACACCGCGAAAAAAAAAAGGAGACATGGTGGTCGTACTGGTGGTGGTGTGTGCGTTTGTTGTTGTTGTTGTTGTGGTGGTGGTGGTGGTGGTGGTGGTGGTGGTTGTTGTTGTATACAAGCTTGTGTAAATGTTCATTTGTTATATGATTGATTGGGTATGTGTGCAAGTGCCTGTGGTGTGGTGTGGTGTGTGTGTGTGTGTGTGTGTGTGTGTGTGTGTGTGTGTGTGTGTGTGTGACTATACTGACAGCTAGGATTTTACACAAAAAAGATGTCTGAGTTTCACAATTAAAAAAAAAAAGAAAGAAAGAAAAGGAGGAGGGGGGTCATCACTTTCCAAAATTGGAGTGAAATGTCATCAGCAAACGCCAGTGGGACTCTGAAACTAACGTTGCATAATTTCACACATCTGCGGGTAATTTACATGTTCAAGTGATGATCGAGATGGCTCAGAGTGTGAAAGCCAAGCAGGGAAATACTGTGTTTGACCAGTTGACCAAGAGAAGGAACGTGAAAACATAAAAGCTGGTCACCACAGGCACAATTTTATAACATATTTTTAACGCAACACATATATTATTCGTAGCTGTTTTATACTTGTCCATTTCTTCAGAAGGATCAGCCTCTTTTTCTTTAAATTTTACAAAATCCCAAAAAATCCTTGTTCAAATGGCACCCACCTTCTTGCAAAAATATCAGGATTGATATTTGACTGGATTTTTGATCATTGCATCCCTTTTCGGTATTCAGTCTGCCCATTCATTCTCAGACAGACCGCATGTCAAGGATTCAAACAAAGTCAACGACAGAACCACGTATAAACAAGCAGACACATTTTTGTAACAAGTTTACCACTCAGCTTTCCTACATGTGAACTTAAAGCAATTGGTCTGTCGCGGTGTTGGTCAGTCTTTGGTTTGCCTTGTTTGGGAAAGAGGAATGACAGCTGATTGTTTCCGAAAGGATGACAGAATTCCCTCAGTCCAGCACTGCTGAAAATGTTTCTTTTAAAACGACAAGAAAATTCAGTGGAAGTGTTCTATCATCTAGTTGTAAACAGCATTGACATGTAGTTGCGAAGTGAGACGACTGCAGGCGGAAATCTAAACAAATCTTAAATAAACGTTAGCGAACCGCCCAGAGAAACGTGGACAAACGAGTCACAAGACAAAGCACAACGCGTTTCGACCTCTTAAGTCTTCTTCAGGTAAGACACAAACGAATAAAATAACGAAATTTCACTTAGCTTTGATAACTTCACAGTTCAGCACAAGGAACTTGACAGACCTTCTGTGTAGCTATTTTTAGCGAACATGTCTCAGACACACGCGCGCGCGCGCGCGCGCGCGCACACACACGCACACACACACACACACACACACACACACACACACACACACACACACACACACACACACACACACACACACACACACACACACACACAGAGTGAGTCACTACTTTTTTTTATCTTTTTTCTTCAGGTCACTTAGTTCGATGTGGGGAACAAAATTAATGCACCAGGGAGATTTTCTGAAATCTTTCTAATATTCTCTGCCATTTATCTGTCATATGGATCTTTAAGGTGATGGTTTGAAAACCAGAAGAGCGACCAAATCTCTTTTTTTCCCCATCAATGCGATTCGTCACAGACTCATGCCAAAACAGAGCAATAGCGGTGTGTGTGTGTGTGTGTGTGTGTGTGTGTGTGTGTGTGTGTGTGTGTGTGCGTGCGCGCGCGCGTGCGCGTGTGCGTGCGTGCGCGTGCGCGTGCGCGCGCGCGCGTGCGTGCGTGCGTGCGTGCGCGTGTGTGTGTGTGTGTATGATTTTGTTCCATTATCTTATCAAGTTGTGTCTGTCTCTGTTTTGTTGGCATCAATTATTCATCTATCGGTATGTGTGTGTGATGATCTGAGGACACTTTTTCTCTCCGGAAAATCTTTTGAAGCGATTCTTTTGAGATTTTGTATTGATCTCATGACCGGCTTTGTTCAGCGTGGAGCTAGAGCTCCTAGTAAAGTGTCCTTGGATGACGCTTTTTTTTTCGTGTGCCTGGCGTCATTGTCTCTACTAGGTAGCTTTTGTCAATGACGTGTCACTGACATTTAGATCTGTTGGTTGGTAGTTGGGTCTTCATGCTTTGTGATAGATGTGTGTGTGTGTGTGTGTGTGTGATGAGATGCCTTTGAGAACTGCTTGGCCCAACATCATGTGGATTTGATCCCCCGCTCCCCCTGTCCCGTCCCCATCCCACCACCACCACCACCACGTGATGGCAGTAAACGACAAGTGCGGCCACCCTCAGTGACGTGACAGCACTGACAAGGCCATTGGCCCCCTGGTTTGAAATGCGAATTGGAGCTGGAACTATGAAGACTGTTGAGGAAGGTTTATACAGACTGTGAGCAAGTCCTGAAGGGGGAGACACATAGTCTGCTCAGAGCTCTGCGGACTGCAAAGGGCCACATCAGTGCTGTGACCTTGTTGAAATCATCTGTTAAAATAGATTTTTAAAAAAATGAATACACACACACACGCGCGCGCGCGCGCGCGCGCGCACAACTCATTAAAAATGATTTTGTGAAAAAAAAAAAATGTCAGGATTTCATTAAAATGTTTCTTCGTAAATATTACATCAGATGAAACATGTTAATCTCTTCCAGAAACTGAACAATCACACAAGGTAGGACATCTCTGAGCAAGGTTTTCGTGGAGTCTATTTCAAAGTGTTTCTCTCTGACATCATGTCAGCCTCCCACAATGTATGTCATTTCTCGTGAGTGCATTAAAATGTTTCTTCCGTAAATATTACATCAGATGAAACATGTTAATCTCTTCCAGAAACTGAACAATCACAAGGTAGGACATCTCTGAGCAAGGTTTTCGTGGAGTCTATTTCCAAGTGTTTCTCTCTGACATCATGTCAGCCTCCCACAATGTATGTCATTTCTCGTGAGTGCATTAAAATGTTTCTTCCGTAATATTACATCAGATGAAACATGTTAATCTCTTCCAGAAACTGAACAATCACACAAGGTAGGACATCTCTGAGCAAGGTTTTCGTGGAGTCTATTTCCAAGTGTTTCTCTCTGACATCATGTCAGCCTCCCACAATGTATGTCATTTCTCGTGAGTGCATTAAAATGTTTCTTCCGTAAAATATTACATCAGATGAAACATGTTAATCTCTTCCAGAAACTGAACAATCACACAAGGTAGGACATCTCTGAGCAAGGTTTCGTGGAGTCTATTTCAAAGTGTTTCTCTCTGACATCACGTCAGCCTCCCACAATGTATGTCATTTCTCGTGAGTGCATTAAAAAGTGTTTCTTCCGTAAATATTACATCAGATGAAAATGTTTCATGTTAATCTCTTCCAGAAACTGAACAATCACACAAGGTAGGACATCTCTGAGCAAGGTTTTCGTGGAGTCTATTTCCAAGTGTTTCTCTCTGACATCACGTCAGCCTCCCACAATGTATGTCATTTCTCGTGAGTGCATTAAAATGTTTCTTCCGTAAATATTACATCAGATGAAACATGTTAATCTCTTCCAGAACTGAACAATCACACAAGGTAGGACATCTCTGAGCAAGGTTTTTCGTGGAGTCTATTTCCCAAGTGTTTCTCTCTGACATCATGTCAGCCTCCCACAATGTATGTCATTTCTCGTGAGTGCATTAAAATGTTTCTTCCGTAAATATTACATCAGATGAAACATGTTAATCTCTTCCAGAAACTGAACAATCACACAAGGTAGGACATCTCTGAGCAAGGTTTTCGTGGAGTCTATTTCCAAGTGTTTCTCTCTGACATCATGTCAGCCTCCCACAATGTATGTCATTTCTCGTGAGTGCATTAAAATGTTTCTTCCGTAAATATTACATCAGATGAAACATGTTAATCTCTTCCAGAAACTGAACAATCACACAAGGTAGGACATCTCTGAGCAAGGTTTTCGTGGAGTCTATTTCCAAGTGTTTCTCTCTGACATCATGTCAGCCTCCCACAATGTATGTCATTTCTCGTGAGTGCATTAAAATGTTTCTTCCGTAAATATTACATCAGATGAAACATGTTAATCTCTTCCAGAAACTGAACAATCACACAAGGTAGGACATCTCTGAGCAAGGTTTTCGTGGAGTCTATTTCCAAGTGTTTCTCTCTGACATCATGTCAGCCTCCCACAATGTATGTCATTTCTCGTGAGTGCATTAAAATGTTTTCTTCCGTAAATATTACATCAGATGAAACATGTTAATCTCTTCCAGAAACTGAACAATCACACAAGGTAGGACATCTCTGAGCAAGGTTTTCGTGGAGTCTATTTCCAAGTGTTTCTCTCTGACATCATGTCAGCCTCCCACAATGTATGTCATTTCTCGTGAGTGCATTAAAATGTTTCTTCCGTAAATATTACATCAGATGAAACATGTTAATCTCTTCCAGAAACTGAACAATCACACAAGGTAGGACATCTCTGAGCAAGGTTTTCGTGGAGTCTATTTCCAAGTGTTTCTCTCTGACATCATGTCAGCCTCCCACAATGTATGTCATTTCTCGTGAGTGCATTATTAAAATGTTTCTTCCGTAAATATTACATCAGATGAAACATGTTAATCTCTTCCAGAAACTGAACAATCAATCACACAAGGTAGGACATCTCTGAGCAAGGTTTTCGTGGAGTCTATTTCCAAGTGTTTCTCTCTGACATCATGTCAGCCTCCCACAATGTATGTCATTTCTCGTGAGTGGGACGTCTAGTGGAACGCACCACGGAGCTTCTCCGCCTTGGAAAAGAGACGGGTAGGTGTCAAAGAGGAGGCGTGTGTGCAAACAGCTCAGCATTGTTTCTTCTTCTTTCTGTCCGCCTGCAGCAAACAGTTAAAAAGCATTTCCATGGTATGGACGGATTTGGAAGAGTTTTTTTATCCATCTGCGAGTTCCATTCCCGTTGCCAGAGGTCTTTGACATGAGCTTTAGGGTTCAGGGTTATCGGCACCATTAGGTTAAAGTGCCGTGTTACAGGGTTGTCGACACCGTTAGGTTAAAGTGAAGTGTTACAGGGTTATCGACACCGTTAGGGTAAAGTGAAGCGTTACAGGGTTATCGACACCGTTAGGGTAAAGTGAAGTGTTACAGGGTTATCAACATCGTTAGGTTAAAGCGCCGTGTTACAGGGTTAACAACACCGTTAGGTTAAAGTAACATGTGAGAGAGTCATCAACACCGTCAGGTTAAAGTGCCATAACGCTTAAGAATTAAGTGGTGGCGGAAAAACAAGAGCAGGTTAACAATTCTTCCATCATTATAGTAATGACTTAGCAAAGATTTGAAATTGGAAAAAAAAACAAACAAACCGGGCTGAAGATGCAAAAAAAAAAAATTGGAAAAAAACGTATATTATAAATATGAAAACCCTTCACAAGCTGCATGAGGGAACCCATCGTAATCCCTCTCGAAGGCAGATCTATGTATATAGCTGTTCCCAGGCCTTTAGTCCGCTGGATCGAACTCATCAGAGAGACACAGCTGATTGTGTATATGCGCTCTTGGCGTCAAATAGAGACACACCACTGTCCGTAATTCTGTGGTGTTCTCACCACCAAGGGTTCAGAAAAGAATCCAAGAGCACCCCCACAACAGCCAGTGAAAGGTAGCAGAATTAAACAAAACGAAAGTGTGGAGAGAGTAAAAAGTTGCTGAAAAACTAAAAACATAATGCAAACCGTATAAAATGTAGGGGGAATTTTTTTAGCCTATGCTTGAGGATCCATTTAAGGATGGAAGGGAGATCAAAAGATATGGAACAGTCTGAGTGGTCAGCTCTGCTGTTCAATAACCCAAGCTTTGTCAGCGGCTAAGAATTGTGCAGAGCAACTTTTACTTGGATCTCCTAAGAGATGCAATCGCCTTTCGCAGGTTAAAGTGCCATGTTACAGGGTTATCAACACCGTTAGGTTAAAGTCCAGTGGCCCTATGGCCATAAGGACGGTGAACTTTCAGATGTTCACAGCGTCTAGGGCTCGCAGTCACGGAAGACGAAGCCTATCTCTATCTTTTCCGCTGCCTTTTCTTTCTCTGAACTAAATCAGGCACTCTTTTACTGCTGGTCGGACAGAGAGAGTTTGCAAGCTGTGACATCCGTCTTCATGAGTGGTTCGAACAGACGACCGCAAAATCTATAACCAGAGGCTCTAACCGTGTGACCATGGGCCCGTCCAAGGGGGTGTAAAGACAGACTGGACACACCCTTCATCCTCCACCATACCAAGAACTAACATCTCACTGCGTCGGAGAAATGGCGCCCTGTTGCGTGCAGAAGATGTTAGAGCAGAGCGCTGCACACGGTGTGTGAAGTCGGGTGGTGCACCTTCGCTGTGTTATCCGACAGCTCTGACAGGGGACCGGAGCTCTGGGAACTCCAGAACGCAGAGTCACCACTGCAGCAACCTGACTGACCTGACTGTTCAACCTAAACCATGCCGCCTCCGAACACCGGCTGCTAGCGCTGTGAAACACAGCTCTTGGCGTTAATAATGACGGCTAGTATCGCAGTGTTTCTTTTCCTTGATGACTCATTCTACAATCCGTAGTCGACGTTCATGATGAGCACCAAACAGTGTGTTGTTGTTGTTGTTAGTCCTTCGCGCGGGCGAAGATGACCACGACTTCTGTGACCACCGGTGGTATATATGTACGAAGATGGCGAATCAGGCCGATCCTGCATTGAATAGTCTGTTGCGAGGCAGTCTTGCAGTCACTTCGTCAATAATGATTTATTCGTAGATGGGCGGTTGAGGACTCTATTAACGTGTCCGGCCCAGCGCTCAAGAATCTTCACCTTGTCAGTAATCAGTGTATTCCTATCCACACTGAGGAGAGGGAACGATCCTGACGATGGGGGACCCTAGATAGTCTAAGCGCACTGTAAAAGTTCTTCACGTCATTGCAATCGGCAAAAGACTGAATCTCTTCACCCTTCGCATTCGACCCTGCATCCTGCATTTTAGCAATGCAAGGCGCCTGGCCATTAATTGCTGAAGCGAAAGCTTCCGTCAGAGCTGCGCTCGGAGAGTGGAGTGATTCGGCGTGTGGTGACCCAGTCAACGACCATGAGCAGCCCCTGCCAACGGGTCAACACACAGTGCCACTGGACTTTGCCAACCTGGAGACATGGGCGCCCTTTGAAGGAGTAGTCCACGACGCCCAGTGGGCAGACTTCGAACGAATCGAGCGGCTGTTTCGTGAGTCTATCCGAACGAAGCATGCAGATGCCGTCAAGTTTGCTCACGGGGATTTTTTCGACCGTGGCTTCGTCTCCTAGGCAAAGTTCAGAACGTCCTCCGCTTTCTGGAAGCGCAGCGTGACGTCAACCCTACTATGACGCCAAACGAAGAGGCGTCACAAGCTCCAGATTTAGAACTTCGCGTTCTGAGATTTATCTGGAGAGCTGTTAACAAGTTTCCCATTCAAATCGCCGAACAAATTCAGTATGGATCGGAGAAAGATGAGTGAGCGCGGCAGAAAATCGAAAAAGCTCTTCACTACATTGATCACACCATCTTCCCCCAAGTCTTAGGAAACACTTTAGACATATGCGTGAAAGACAGGATCAACATAGTGCGCGGAGCGTGGAAAAGCATGAACTAACGCAGCTTTGGTTAGATAATCAGAAACGTGCCATTGAGATCATCAAGAACGACAGCAGATCAGAAGCACGACCCACTTGTCCCATTGAAGTGAACGTGTTGACGGCGTTTTTTTTTTTTTTTCAGAAGAGTGAAAAGGTATTGGAATATCCCCTCCCCCCTCCGCCCTGGCCTGTCAACATCGCTCCTCTTCCTCCTGAAGAAGAGCTGCAGTTGGACCCGTTCACCGAGGACGAAGTGATATCTGTGGTGAAATCGCTGAAGAATAACACAGCGCCTGGATATGATGGAGTTGAATATTCTTTTCTGAAAAAAAAAACATCTGCAACGTCTGTCATTACCTTTGACGGCAATATTCAACATTTGCTGGAGAAACAAAAGAATTCCCACTGATTGGAAACATGCCACGATCACTTTACTTCCCAAAAAAAGAGGGAATGTGATGCAGCCTGGTGATTGGAGACCTATTTCCTTGTTGACGTCTTTGTACAAGATCTACATGAAGTTAGTGCAAAGGAGGCTTTTACCATGATTGTTTCGACCGGAAGGCTGTCATCAAAACAGAAGGGGTCTGTCCCAAGAAACGGCCTTCAAGAACACGTATTCTGCTTGAAAGCCGCAATTGAGAACTTCAAGCATGTATCAAGTCAGTTCTACACTACTTTCGTTGACATCAAGGACGCCTATGGGAGCATTGATCACAGAGTGATGTTGGATGCGATGCAGAGCGCCGGCTACCCCCCAGCACATCATCGACGTGACGGCGGATATCTACACCAACTCTACATTCCAGGTGCAGACGGGAGACACGTCCACGCCCAGGATTACCAGGCATCGTGGCATTGTGCAAGGCTGCCCATGGTCAGCTGTTGTCTTCATTCAGGCGTTGGACCCGTGGATTCGGTGGATGGAGCAGCCGTTCACACCAGCTTCAATGCCTTCTCCATGTCAGGCATACATGGATGATGTATGTGCCAGTGCTCGCTGTGAGGAGAGCTTACAAGAAATGATAAATAAGACGGAAAACTTCCTGCATTACACCGGAATGGAAGTGAAACACAGAAAGTGTGCCACCGTTCATGCACAACGCACAGGAAACAACTGGGCTTCTACAGATGTGACTGAGAACGTCCACGTGACGCTGCAAGGGGAAGATACACCGATGTATGGAAAAGATGAGCCGTACCAGTATCTTGGATTTCAAACAAATCTGGCTGGAACTTCTGAGAAAGAGCAACTAGCACAGGCGAGCGAGGAATTCGAAAGAACGCTAGAAAAAAAAAAATTTCACCTTTACCATTGTGCAAGAAAATTGATGCTGTAAACGTCATGGCTTCTTCAAAATTGAGCTTTTATTACAGCAATTCAAAATTCACAGAAAAAACTTCTGAAGACTCTGGAAGATAAGATAGTTGATTTTGTTCGCATTCATCTCAAGCTAAATTCTTCTTCTACAATCGAGCGCACATGTTCCTTCCCCGAAAAAAAGGCGGCCTTGGTCTGTTGAAACCAAGTACCATGTACTACGCCAAAACGCATCTCATTCCTGATCTCTGTTCTCAACAGTGATGATGACCAATGTCAGAATGGTAGCGCGCGCAACAGTTTCCATCTCCACATGGAAAAGAGAAAAGTGCCCTCACGCAGATCCAGACGACAGCAATTTTGGAGGATATGCCACAGACTCCGAAGGGAAGTTAAGGAAAGGCAGTAAGGTCAACTGGTCACGGTCTTCCTTCGTTGAGCTCCATGAGCTGTGTGTGCGACTGGATCTAAGGCTGGAATTCGATGAAAACAGCGACAGTTTCGGAGTAGTACTCCCAGCTTCTGAGGATGGAGTAGTTCAAATGCGCTACAGTAATTCTAAACAATTGTACAGCGCAATCAAAAGAATGCAAATGGACAAGGATACGCACCATTTTCAGCTGCAACAACAAGGGAGAGAATCATCCGGGTGCAATTCCGGATGCGGCAATGACCCCCACTCCAGGACACCTCACCACCACCAACGTCAATGACCAAATAACCAGGTTCATCAGCAAGGGGGACGTCTACAGCTGCTGGAGACCACCATGCAGTGAACAACATCTACTATCCTGATACTTACCGGAGAGAGAGAGTGCTTTGTGCGGGTTTCGTTCTGACACAAATTCCCATGCCTTGAATGGATGTCGTCAACTGAGGGGCCTCTACACACAAAGACACGACAGATGCGTTGAGATCATCAGAAAGGAGCTACAGAAATGCATTGCGACGGATTTTGTGGATGTTTTTCAAAATAGGCCTGTCTCTATAAACGGTGTTGAAGATCTGCCAAGGCTGAAAAACTGATCTATGCTTCATCGACCATCGAAACTCGGTGGCATTCGTCATCGAGGTTTCAAACCCATTTGACGCATTCATACAAACATGCTATGAGGGGCAAATTTCAAAAGTATGCCTCTTATGCTCTTAGTGATGCCGGATTTAGCACGAAAGTGGTTGTTCTTGTAATAGGTTCACTAGGCATAGTTCATAAAAGAGTGGTTTCAGGACTTTCAATGTTAGGACTGCCATAACAAAATGTAAACAACTCGCAAAATACTTGAGCATGTCTGTCATGATTGGGTCTAGGCGTGTTTGGTCAAGGCGGAATCACCTCATGAACCAGCATTGAAACTGACAGATGTTGACTTTCAAACTGTGCTTTAAAATAGTATCAGCTGACTAAAGCACTGACAGACAAAGAACTGGAGCCAGCCGGAGAGAGGGAGACATTTTACAACTGCTTCATTATATCCGGCTTTCGTTACAACTGACGAGCCAGTTATATCGGATTTCTATGTAGTTGCTTTGTTGTATCTGGTGTGGCGTGTTTCTCTCTTCCTGTGTGTCTCTGTCTCCCTACCTCGCTTCCTGCCCCTGCACACACACACACACACACACACACACACACACACACACACACACGTGTATACCCGCATACATGGACAGCAATCAAGCTCGTTTCCTAGGCCATTGTAAACTCAAGTAAAATGATCCCTGTTGTTAGTTGTTGTTTTCTGTTTGTTTTGTTTGTTTTTTGTTTGTTTTCTCAGAAGCACGAGGGTAAATTAATGGAAACAAATCACAATGGCCTATATTGCACTTGAACAAAAAAATCACTGTACTCTGAAGACTTCAGAAGAATGGATTGTCAGAAGAAATTACTCAAATTTACCACGGTTTTTTTTTTTGTTTGTTTTGTTGCTTTTTTTGTGTGTGTGTTTTTTGTGTGGAAGAGGGAAAGGGGGTGGGGGGACTTTTGCACTGTTCGTTAACTGTTTCTCTCTGTTAGGTCATTGGAAAATGTACTGGTGCAGAAATAAAAAGCTAAGTACTTGATTTTAAAATACACGCAGTCTGCCGCACTAAAGAGTATTTTTTTGTGCTTGTCACAGCTCGACAAGAAATCAAAATAATCAAATTAATTAGAGTCTGGATGAGGTTTTGGAAAGAAATTGATTGATGAGTTGTTTCACTTTTCTGCATCATTGCAGTAAAATTCACAGGTGTGTTATTTATGTCTTATTGTATGCAATCAAAAGTTCCTTATTGTTAGCAGTACACGTTAGGTCACTCTTACACAGTTATTAGAATGACAGTTATGATGTCTGATATGTGAATGCTCACATTCTGTCAAACAACAGGAAAAGGAAGATTGTTGTCACATATGAGGGGACAAAAATCACATTTTGTTAACAATAGAAAGAGTGATTGTCGTCACACTGGAAGAAAAAAAAAAAAAGAAAGAAAGAAAGAAAAAAAAAAACACCCTCAAATATCACACTCTTTGACGGACGAGACAAGAATGATTGTTGCCACAACCGCATCAAATAAAAGGGAACATTCAACTATAAACAGCGAAGAGTTAGATGTCAGGAGGATAACTCGGATTTTCATCCTCGTAAAACAGCTGTCCAGATGATTACGCGAAGGTACGCAAGTAGTAGTAGTTCTGACAAACTTCTCGCATGATTTCCTCCAATAGGTGCCTGCACGTGCATCTACTGACTTGTGTACTTCTCTGTAGAAGCCATGATAGTTGCCGATGTTGGCAATGCAATTCCTTATTCTTCCAGTAATACCTTCTTTTTTTTTGCTGGATTTCTGTCAAATTGTTGATTAATTTCAAATTTCGCTTTAGCGACAGACCCTTGCGACGTGCAGACGCCACATGAAATGGCCTATTAAATCAAAGCCTGACACCCTGACCCACTCCTTCTCCTTCACCCCACCCTCGTCCCTCTAGCATCTCTTCTCCCGTCTACAATTGCTGAACTTGACCCGATGTGAGTCGACCGCCCTGCTTCGATAATCACAGGCACTCGCTTTACAGGAAATTGGAATACCTTTTTTTTTTTATTGCTAACGAACTACAAAGATGGGGCTTTGCCATACAAGAAACATACATCTGAAACTACTGTGTACTTTTGATATACTTATGTGAAGCTGTGTGTAGGAAAATGGGGGGAAAAGGCTTAGGAATATGCAGAGAGTCGTGATTTCTATTGAGAACAACCGTAAAGAAAGGGTAGGCTGTTTATGTGTGACGCAGACACTTCTCCATATCCCTAGATGTGCCAGCGAAGCAGTATATATATATATATATATATATATATATATATATATATATATATATATATATATATATATACACACACACATATATATATATATATATATATATATATATATATATATATATATATATATATATATATATATATATATATATCACAGTTTGTCCCACTTAGGACAATGACCAATTATCCATGAATCATCAATTTTAACCCCCCCCCCCCCCCCCCCCCCTCCTTTTATTTCACTTATGACAATGGTCACCACCCTATAGTACTGTAGATCTCATCTCAGTGATCAGCATCCATCAGTCATTGACCAATTCCTTTATTCCCCCATTGGCATTGTCACACTTGCCAATACACTATCCTACTCCTTTTACAAAAATGACCATCACCCTACACCACTGTGGATCATACCTACACCTTGACCATGATCATCATCCACCCATCTTTGAACACCTCCCCCAATCCCCCTACCGGCATTTTACACCAGCGCCACAACATTATCCCACTTATACAACAATTATCATCATCCTAAAGTACTGTTTATCTCAAATGATCCATGATCATCACCCATCAGTCATCTACCCCTATCCCCCTCCACCCTCTTTCTCAACCTGCAAAATTATACTAATGCCACCTTATTATTCAACTTACCACAATGACCATAACCCTCCAGTACTATTGATCTCACCCATGCCAATGAGCATCACCCACAGGTCATTGATATTTTCCTTTATACCCCCAACTTGCACCATTGCTCCATCACCACTACATTTTTCCACTTATATAACAATATTCATCATCCTATTGTACTACTGATCTAAAATGATTACCATTTATCAGTCACTGAAAATACTCCCATCCAGTGAACACCTTCATACTGCACTATATATGGAAATGAAGAAGCTGACCAATTAACAAAGGAGGGAGGACAGCAGCCCACTGTGTAAAAGGTAGCCTCCTTGGAATAAATCAGAAGTATTTCCAAGGAGGCAAAAATAGGAGGATGACTTGAGCAGCACCCAGACTTCAACAAGAGGGATGCATACTACCGGGTGCCCAGATCAGACCAAGTGAACATTGTAAGACTCAGGATAGGGCTCCCCAGACTTTAACATCACAGGTCCACTATATTCCACACCTGTGAGAAATCAAACTATCAATGCAGTACAGCCCCAGAGAAAGCGGAATATTCCCAGCTAAACCCAAACTAGAAATCTAGCCTGCCAACTCACCAATGAGTGCAAAACCTCACTGACCACTGGAGGGTCTTCACCATACAGCAGCCTCCGTCAGTACCTCCAGGACCCCTACCTAAGTAAACGAAGAAGAAAGACCATCGTTTGCGGGATGAGAACAGGGCACTCCAGACTGTCACGTCACATCTCCACAATATTCTACACTGGCGAGTCTTCAATTTATCCATGCCGCCCCAGTGACAGCGGAACATTCCCAGCGACGCTAACAGTGGAAACCTAGCCTGCCAGCACAACAATGGGTGCAAAACTTAACTGGCCACTAGAGGGCCTTCACCATGCAACAGCCTTTGCCAGTACCTCCAGGATTCCTGTGTGTGTGGTGTGTGTGTGTGTGTGTGTGTGTGTGTGTGTGTGTGTGTGTGTGTGTGTGTGTGTGTGTGTGTGTGTGTGTGTGTGTGTGTGTGTGTGTGTGTGTGTGTGTGTGTGTGTGTGTGTGTGTGTGTGTGTGTGTGTGTGTGTGTGTGTGTGTGTGTGTGTGTGTGTGTGTGAATATGTGTGACAACTTTCCACAGTTAGTCTCATCGCCATCATAACTCACACAGAATACTGTTTACATGTGGTCCCCCCCCCCCCCTCCTCCCCTTTTTTTGTGTGTAACACATGATACCCTGTTTCTCATTGACCATTGCTATCTCTTCTCAGCCAACATCAGCATATTAATGCCAACACATTACTTCACCTGTTACAATAAACATCATCCCACAGCATTGTTTACTTTTTGAATAGCACTATTTGTATGAACCCCCCCCCCCCCCCCCCCCCCCACCTTCTCTTCTCTTCCCTAACCCTTTCCTCCCCCCAATTATACCTTATCACCCATTAATCTTCCATCCCCTTCCCTCCCTTATTAACATTACCCAACGCCTTTCACAACTACCCACACATAACCCCTACCACCTACCACACATAACCCCTACCACCTACCACACATAACCACTACCACCTTCGACATCACCCAGCGAAATCTTTTTTTTTTTTTTTTTAATTACAGTTACTCTCGTTTTATTCTTCTACTTATTTATTATAATTACTAGCACTATCATTATTATCATTACTGCCCCTATATGTATGCACACACACACACACACACACACACACACACACACACACACACACATATATATATATATATATATATATATATATATATATATATATATACCACAAGAAGTAATAAAATCCGCACATCCATTCCCACTCCACAACTCTTCATTTCCTTCAAGCTTTCGCCTTGAAGAGTTGTGGAGTGGGAATGGATGTGCGGATTTTATACTTCTTGTGGTTTTAACTAACGACAATATCCAGCACTCTACGTCCTTGAGCGGTGCTCAGCAATCAACAGTTTTACTTCAAACATAAAACCCGTTGATATATATATATATATATATAAATAGGGGGGTGATAAGCCTTCATATCTGCAGTGGTAGATGATTCTGCCTAACTGACAGTATGTGCTTGAGTGGGTGAATGGGGAATAAATAAATGCTTCTCAAAATGAACCTTCAGCAAGCTTATAGTCTCCAAAGCGGGAGACCATCTCCAATGGGGAGAAAGCTCACTACCATATACTCCTGGTCAGATACGGTATTTCGAAACCTGATTGTTCTCCTCAGTGACCGCGGAAAGTGGTAATTTGACTCCTCTGCCTTTTCGGTTTTAAGAAGAATGCTATACCAGAAAAAGGCTGGTGTGCAATACCATAGTATGTTTGTTGAGTTTTCAAAAAAACTAACAACTAAAGGTGCCACCTAAGAAGCAAAAGGAATGATGAAAGAGCAAAACAAGCTACATTTTCTTGTGAAAAGTAGAAAATATCAAAAGATAACCTCTTAAGACACAAGTGCTGAGGGCCAGTTCTTGGAATGAATCCACAAGGGACTAAATTACAATGAAACAATAAATTCCAAGGATTCCCGCTTTGGAGACTATAAGCTTGCTGAAGGTTCATTTTGAGAAGCATTTATTTATTCCCCATTCACCCACTCAAGCACATACTGTCAGTTAGGCAGAATCATCTACCACTGCAGATATGAAGGCTTATCACCCTCCTATTTCTAATCTGAGACATAAGAGCAAGCTTTGTTTATAATTCAATATTTCTTGCAGTCATTGCAACACTTAGCTGCTCTGTAA